>SRMA01024846.1:0-154153 GCA_007224835.1 Danionella cerebrum | reverse complement strand
TTTTTATCTTTGATGTCATAATAGTTTATACGGAAACAAGTAAAAGTTTCTCTAATAGAGGAGCAGAGAGTTGACCATAAAGGGATTGCAAACATTGTTAAAGAACATTTAAATATTTGCTGCCTCTGCGTCCATATCTGTTGCCTACTCATGTATAAAATGGCTAATAGGGGGTTTGTGAGGGCAGAGTATCTAAATGAGCTTGAACTGATGAAATATAAATGATAGAGCTCCAGCATAGCTCACCTTCATCCATTAAAAGCTTCAGAGTGGCCCTCCTCCATGAGGTGGGCTGGAAACAACACATTTTAATGATTGAAGACTAATGTTGTTGTGCTAACAAGGCATTGGCTTCTTCATTTAAAGAATGAATGCTTTTAGTTACTTGAAGATCATTTAAAAATCATTATATTTTGAAAGCAGTGTGAAAGAAGAATGGTTATAGACAGATTAATTAAAGGGGACTTCAGATAAAAATCTCACTTTTCCATTCTGTAAGAGGCGGGGGTACAACCTGGACAGGTCACAGCATTAACAGGGAACATAAATATTGAATTATGCAAACATAGCTGGTAAAAATACTATCAAAACAAAGTGTGCTTGTTTGGTCACCACAGATTTGAATGCTCTCTAAAATAAGCCATGGTCACTGTATTTCTTTGCCTTATTGCGGCATAGTAAGTAAATTAGATGAATGATACTATCCACATACCCTTTGTAGTTTAATTTGTTTAGAAAAAATAAGGAGGAGAGTGGTGGTTGGCTTTTGCCCTGCTTTAAATTGTGTTTTTGTGTCTTGAATTCAGGAATGTGAGCCATGCTTTATGTTAGTCATGCCAGAACATGCCGCTGTCAGCCAACTGGATCCCTGCTTTCACTAAAACACCTGCTCCCAAAACCCCAGCAAAAAATAATCTTTGTGCATTAATATCAGAAACATCAGCCCATATTATTCACTTTTTAAATACATGTTGAGATTTTCATGAAAAGTTTATCCATTATTTATTACAAATATTGGAAGCAATTTCAAGCAACTTTTAGATGTGTTTCTGTTACCCTCCCCAAATCATCACAATTATCATGTTCCATTTTCCAGAGTTTCCAGGAAGAATCTGTTCTGAGATAACTGTAATAGCTACGAGTACGGGTGCACCTTTATACATTGTCTTATCTCAAAGTAAAAACATCAGGAGCTAATAATAACAGGCGGCTGAAGGCATCACCAGACCAAAGGAAATATCTCTGTTGCTATGGAGTCCAGAGCTGATGACATCACAGGGCACACGTTAATATGAAAGAGTGCTTAGTAGTTTGTGGGAGAGCAGAGATACCGAGCACGTGCTTAAAAGACTGCTGAAATGATACACATGGGGGGTGCTGGGGGGAATAAGAGGTTATGTATTAAATAAAGAGCTAATTTCTATATTTTAGATTTGAAAAGCTTTAGGTAGAGGCAATAAATTATGAACAGTGCTTTTGGATGTTTAAATGTTGAATAGTATTGCTAGAGTGGAAGTGCTGTCTATTAATCAAATGAATGTGTTACAACATGTCTAATTGCATCAGAAGGTCACTAATGGAAAATCTGAAGCTCCCACAGAGAATGAGGGAGAGTGCTCAATACATTTAGCTATCAGACACTAAACGAATTACCATTGGGAATTAGCATCAATCAGTGTTCAGTACAGGGTCCACCAAAAGTAATTTTGTAACTTCTTTTATTGGAGCCTTAAAGTGATGTGATACATACTTTATTCAGATTTTCTTACATCTGCAAACACAAATAAGCCACTTTATATCTTTGAATGTGAATGAAAACAAAACTCTGAGTTGATAACATTTCGTTTTCAGATACTGATGTTGGAGAGAAGGCCTTGCTCACATCCTTGCACTTATTCATCTCAAAGCTTTCCAAACTGAAGTAGCATGGGTTTATATAACATTTCTTGCCACGTTGAAGAATTTAGAGTTCCTTTCACTGGAACAAAAATGCCACGTTCATGTCCAGAAAACAACCCCACAGCATAAACCCTCTTCACAAAACTCCAGGTGTCAATAGAAGGCTTTTATTTTCATTTGTATATCTAGGGCTGGGCTGTATGACCGAAATTTTTCTTTGAGAAATTTTATTTCAGGGTAACAATATTTTTGACGTATATATATTTTTGATATAGTTTGTGTGTGTGTGTGTGTGTGCGCATGTGTGCGCGTGTGTGTGTGTGTGTGTGTGTAGTTATTCCAGTACAAAAGGGATATGTAAGAAAAGGACTTGATCTTATTTGATTATTGTGTGTTTTATTTCTAACATTGTAATATAAATAAATGACAAGTTCCTCCTCCTGCTCCGAATCTTCTTTAAGAGCCCTCCTCATCAATTACGGTAATTTCTTCTTTTCCACATTTTTGCAAACTCCCAGCATATCAGTTTTGCATTCAACTGTTTGACCAGTCTCAGACCGGGTTTTTTTAATTGGGTATTTTTATGCACATTTTTGAAAACGCTTGCCTAGGTGAATCGTTTTGAAATGCTCGTCACTCCAGGTCCATGTGTACAGGATAACCGGAGTAGTATGTACCCATAGGGTGGAGTTTTGTCATTGTCGTCACATTCTCTCGGCGCAAATACCTTGTTGAAGCCAATGATCAGAGGAGAATATTTGGAGTTGATAGAAAGGCAGTAGTGACTCAGATAACCAACCGCTCATTAAAATCAAGGTATGCAGATGGGCTACAGCAGTGGAAGAGCACACCAGGTGCCACTCCCGTTAGTTAAGAAGGCTCTGGTTTACCGAAAATTGGTCAAAACCACAGTTTACCCATCCTCAGATGTCTACGTCCAGCAGGAGAATTTGCCATATCATAAATCATCTCAGACTGGTTTCCTGAACATGACGATAATTTCATCATACTCAAATGGCCTCCACCGTCACCAGATCTCAACCTATTAGAACACCTTTGGAATGTGGTGGATCTCTCTGAGGAATGTTTCCAGTACCTTGATGAATCTATTTCACAAATGATTAAGGCAGTTCTGAAAGCAAAAGGAGGTCTAGCCCGATACTAGCAATGTGCTCATTGTTTCCAAAAAATCAATAAAAATAGCTCTTTGACATTCCCTTGGGTTCAGAGACAAACCACTACATCACTAGCCTTTTACCCTCTTTATTCTCCTAAAATCTTCATTTATTCATTAATTTGTCATTTAAATCCTATATATGGTTGGTTGCAAGGATACAGTTGAATGTGAATAAGATGTGATTGGTAAACCACATTGAGCATGAATACATTTTGTTTTTCGGGGAGTGAAATGTATTCTTCTGATATCTATTTAAAGCTTGATGTGTTGTCAAAAAAAGAATTGCTGCTATAGAAGCATTGGTGCTAAAGAAGATCTACAGGGCGGAAACTACACTGGTGAGCTCTCTATTGCTGTGCTGATGTCAATAGCAAGAACACAAGCAGAGACACACGACAAATTCTCTTCTATTTTACCAAATCAGTCGCTCTGCTCAATTGCGTTGTAGACTCTAACAGCGGGACCGCCGCTGCTCTTTCAAAATGCTTCATCATGCTCCCTGATGACACCATCACTAAATCCACTCACTCTTTTGTTGGATGAAAATACAGCATAATCTTTTCATCTTGTCTTGTTCTTCCTCCTCAGAGAGCCAATCAGAATTTATAGAGAACTCAGGGTCTTTTCTCTGACCTGATGCTGAAGATGGAAAGAGAGAAAGCAACACAGGGGGTTGGAATTTAAAAACTAAAAAGAGATGTTTACTCCAACTGCAAATCTCTATCAGAAGAAAGGGTCATGGTTAGGATAATTTTAATTAAATATGTAAATTTTTACAAACTTCCTCAGAATCCATATCTCACTGCTGGAGAGGTTTATATAAAATAGTTTGTCAATTTTAGAAATGAAATATACGCAGACAATGGTGTCTAGGATCCGCGCTTTATTGGTCATCTGTCCTTAAACTGAAAATGTCATACAGAAAATCCTCTTCTTCTAGAAAAAGCTTCTAGAGCCTAGGGTTCGAATCATTTTGCACAGGGGTCAGTATGTTCTAGCACAGACAACCTCCACAAGAGTGTTGAAGTTTGAAGTTTCAATGAGATTTTCAGGTGGAGTAAATTTTGACCACATGTAAAGTCAACAGAAAAGTTTCCAGAATCATAAGTGATTTTTCAGAATTACTTTAGTCCTACCACTCTGAAAAGATATAGTAACCCTAGTGAGACGAATTTGGATGTCTTGGCAAAATTTGGTGTCTGCAGTGCAGAATGGTCTTGGAGGAGGTACGTTTTGAAGTTTTTGTTCAAAGCAAAGGACGAATCACATGTTGACTAAGTTAACACTGCTTAGTACCCTAATACTAAATCAATTTAATTTTTTGTAAGTTGGGAATTGACTGTATTTTTTGGGGGGGGGGGGGTCTCGTGTTTATAATAGAATGGGACTTTTATGCTTGTCCTAGGAAAGGATACTTATCTTTTGTCCTTATGAAAAGAGCAGAGACAAATTGTTTTTGCCCCATTTCCTTGTCTTCATTATCCCCCGACGTGAAGCTGCCAGGTTTTCTGGAGGATTCCAGAGTCTCTTGAAACCTTCAATTTTTCCTTTTACTCATTTATGGATCCAGGCATATGATGGAGAGCCACATACTACTATAAGCAGGTTAGGAAATCACTGAATCCTGTCTGAGCTTTTATGTTATTTGTTGTTTCATGGCATTAGTAATCCAGTAAAATTGTTGAAGAATAGTGAGCTAGGTTGTAGTTTAAGGCAGCTTTCCGGGTCATGAACAAAAAAATTTTAATTGAAAATGGATCCACGTCAGCAGATGACATGACTCCCCAAACCATCCCTGACTGTAGAACCTTCAGAATAGACGGAGAGCTGGGATTTTGTTGCTCTCCGCTCTTCTTCCAGACTCCATGACCTTTGATGTCCAAATGATATGGAAAACTTTTTTGGGATCACTGGGCAACAGTCCAGTACTTTTCCTCCTCTGCCAGCATAAATCCTTTGGACAGGGTCAGGAGAGGCTTGACACATGGATATCTGCTGTAGCCCATGTCATGCAGGACCACAATATGTGGTGTGACACCAGCACTCATATATGCCCATTGGGCTCCTTTTCCAGACACATTTTTCCCATAACCCTTAGAAGTTCAGGGCCTTTTGAGCATTTGTTAGTACTTTACAATTTGCTCTAATAAATTATTTTTAAAAGGTTTTTTGTGGCTAATGCTTGATATCATATTTTCAAAACAAACCTGAAACTGTACAAAAATAAAATTCTGAGTAGTCATTTTTGTTATGAAATCAAGACCAGTTTTTACATTTTATAACAAAAATAAAAAGTGTTGAGACAAAATACATTTTCAAAAATCTCCCAAAAAGCAAAGACAAGGTCAAACCAAGTGAAAATTATGTTTAAAAAACAGACGAATCTCTCCTAAACCGTATACTGTTCCAAGCACTTTTTGTGCCATTGTGTTTTTTCTTTGCATGCCAGAACTTAAAAAATACAGCCCATATCACAGGTCTTGTACTTCCAATAGTTATCCATTCCTTTCACCACTACACGGCACTGATCTGTGAAATGTAACTGAATGACTACTGTGCATTTTCTCAGATTTTAACTGGAATTATCTTGCAAATTATGCATCATAACTCTTATAATGTTTAAAACCTACACATTATAGTTAAAATTAATATTAGAAAAATATCTGGGTAGCAAAATTGCTACTTTTTTCAAAATAGCTGCTATGATTGGCACACACACCAATTTACACTGTTAATATACTTCAGAACTGCGACCTTTTTCTACTTGTGGAGACACATTAAGAGTTTTGAACTTTGTTGTACTTTGGTTTACGTAAAAAGAAGAGGGTAAAGTCTTGACCCCTGTGGAACCCCAGAAAATACAGGACAAATGATCTGACCCTTGAGTTAATATGTCAACTGAGTGTGACCTCTTTATCTTTTGAATCATGGGTAACTGTCTCAAAGGCTGTCATGATGTCTAAAATAATACCTTTTTGACGATTAAATAGCATAGCTGTCTTGATACTCAGTGTTCATGAAACCACCTTCAAGAGCTCTATTAACATGTTCACGCAGTTTTTTTATGACCATTTGACATTGGCCTAAAGTTTCTAAAGGAAGTTTAAACCAGATTACACCTTAACCTGAACAACAAAGGGCTTAAAATAATCAGGTTCTACTCGATTCAATGAAACATTACCAAAGTTTGGTTGGACTGGACCAAACTCAGAGTAGCAAGGTTTTATGAGTGACAGGAAAAACATGTTGAGTGGTGAGCTTGGGGATTTCAACTTTATAAATAGTGTTTCACAATGGAAAGAATGAATATGAATTCCATGTTTTCCTTTAGGCACTTCAAGTCCCCAGTGACTGGATTACATGTCTTTTAATTTTAACATTTTTTAGCGCTATGCTATGAATGAGAGGTCTTAAACAGAAGCATATTGTAAGTGCATCTCATGTCAAATGTGCCATTTTTAAACATATTGAAGACAGTAGATGAAACCAAAGGACCAAACGGATTGAAGTCACTCAGCATCTGTCATGAAACACAGCTCTAGAAGCAAACGCCTTTTATTAGCAAAATAAGGGAAATGAGTGTACAAATGTCCCCCGCAACGGAGAACACATAGACAGAGGTGGCAGTTTTCTTGGGAATCATTCAGGTACAGTATCAATTTCACCAAACGTCTTTTCAGAGACATTTGCATACTTGGTTTTGTGTGAATCCCGAGCCCAAGCTCAGTCCCTTCACTCAGTGACTGGTGTTCTCGACGGTGCAGTGTTTTCAGAGTAAACCATTGAAATGGTGGCCAGCGTCTGATGGCAGGCGCTTGAGAGGCAGATTTTTGTCTCCACGTTTGACAGCTTAACAGGACTCATCTCCATCTGAAGTGGCTGTTCACTCTACTTCTGTTGCCATGGAGACCTGGAGGCTTGGACCACCACGCGCTGTATTAACCATTAGCTTCCTTTACAATGGTGTATTATCTATATATATTTAAATTCATATATATATATAAACTGTATATATACATAAACACGCAGACACGCACACATTCTCACATTTGATGCATATGAGGACTTGTGCTCTCAGATTAGTAACATCCAGTATGAAAATGACTTTGGAGGATAGAAATTCATCAGGCAAACCCAAGCAAATGGACTAAGACTGCAGAAACGCATGCGAAGGCACGAGAACCAACAAACTGGATCAAGTAGCACAATCCTCTCCCCATAATAACAATCGCAAAGGCGGAAACAAAAGAAAAATGCAACAATTTACAAGAAAAAGGAATCTTCTCTGATGCAAACAGGTAAACAGAAACCCCTGTTTGAAAGAAACAAACTTGTGTCACAGAGGAAAAAAAACCATGGCCGCGACAGTAACGACTGTACGAACATTAGACATTTTTTTAAATGCTACTTTTTAAAATTTCCAAAGACAAAACCATAAATAAAGCTGACAAAAGTGGCGTAATGTACAGCACTGGTTCAAGACCAATTTTCTCAATACTCCTCCCATCTTTCTCCAACAAAATGCACATCGACGCTAGCTTCAGCTGCACCTAGAATGAAATGGGGAAAAGGGTTTCTTAGATGAAAAGCTTCGTTCATTTTTCTCACGTAATCCTTTCTTTTCAAGGTTGCACAAGAGGTCTGTGTACATTGCATTTTTCAGTTTTTGATTGTAAAATGAGAAACAAAATAGTATTGTTATGAAATAATGGAAGCTTGAAAATTAGTCTTTCGAAAACATTTTTTACTACTTTAAAATTTGCTCTAATAAACTACATTTGCATTAAATTACAATAAAATTACATTTTCTTGAGGAAGAAACCACAAGCTTATTTTTTTTAAATAATTTTTCATTACATTACACAATATGTCCACAATTACAATAGTATGTGTACAACATACTGATTAACAAAAAAAAATAATGATTATAAAAAAAATCTGATTATTTAAAAAAAAAAAAAGTTTTTATGTTTTATAACAAAAACATAAA
Organism: Danionella cerebrum; assembly: GCA_007224835.1. NCBI lineage: Eukaryota > Metazoa > Chordata > Actinopteri > Cypriniformes > Danionidae > Danionella > Danionella cerebrum. Next base: position 146,087 of record SRMA01024846.1, on the reverse strand, counting down.
TCCCCCTAAAAAGCAAAGACCAGGTCAAAACTAGATGAAAATTTAATAAAAAAAACCTAAATCTTCTAATCTTCTCCTAAATCGCCACTGTGCTTTATTTGTGCCCGATTTTTGAAAAACACAGATCTTGTACTTCCAAGGGTTATCACTTTTCACCACTAGATGGTACTGATGGCACCAATTTGGAACAAGGCTGCCATTCAGCTCCTATGGCCTCGTGCCCACCACCAATCACACCCCACCAGTCACACACATCCATATTATGTGGGTGAAGTAGCTTGCCCAAGTCCACAACAACAGAATGGGCCTGGTGGGGATCGAACCGACAACATTATAAACATAATTAACAGAGGGTAAACATTTATTTTATAGGGTCACAGGTTAATATTAACAAAAACAGATTTTTTGCTACTTTCACTTGCCTATGCATGTAGGCAGAAGTGCATTTGAAAACAAACAAACTGAAAAAAATCTGATTGCACGCATTTATTCAATTTTCTCTTGAGCTCAGTTCAGGTATGTAGTAACTGGTGCATGCTGCTACATGTCGCTCACATACTTCAGGGAGCGATCCAGTCCGTCAGCCATGTTTGCTCTAAGTCATTTATTGATTATTTTGTTGTTTTCACGTATGCTGAGTAATGTTGTTCGGTTTTGCTCAAGGCATTTTGAAACAGATGTTTTTGAGTTTTTTTTCATTATTTACTTAAAAATTTAAGTTGGTTAACAAAAATTAGTTAAAATTAACATTTCAAGTGCACACATAATAATCAAAACACTATTTAAGCAAAGCTCGTTTCCAAGACCTTTTTCATAGGAAATGAAATCCATCATTTGAAATGAAATTCATCAATGGGTGAAGAGATCATTCAGTCGTTTTCCAAATCCAGATGAGTTTCGTTCATTGAATTGATTTTTTTAAATTTAATTCAATTGGGGAATTTAATTCATTTACATTTACATTTCGTAAAATATTTTATTTGAAACAACTAACACTGCTCTAATACAATTGAATTAAAGCACTTAATAATGAAAAGGCAAGAGATTAAAGGAATGTTCAGAAAAGTATGTTTAATTCTGCAGTGGTAAGTGGACCCTGCCTTGGTCTCTGACTTGTATTTTAAGCCATTTTTAAATCTTTGCCAACCCTAGCCCTAGACTTCACTGGAGACTAACAGGTTTCTACACCAGTATTAACTTATATTTCAAGGGACAGAGAATGGTAAAGCAGCTGCTATAAAAATCTGGCATTTTTAAAAAGTCACATTACCAATATTATAATAATGCACTTTCCTGAGATTTCATTGGCTAGCCTAGGAAGCACAATTCACATCTGTGGGGCTCTTTTTCTCTTCCTAACTTCTTTCTAAATGCAGACCATCCCCAGATAGCTGCTTACACACCACATGGCTCTCTCTTCATATTTCAGATCATATTTTAACATTGAATCAATGTCATTTATTCAGTTTTATTATAAGTCTTCTTCTTTTCCTTTCGGCTGTTCCCAGTTTAGGGGTCGCCACAGCGAATCATCCTTTTCCACCTAACTCTGTCCTCAGTATGCTCTACTCTTGCCCCAACTATCTTCATGTCCTCTTTCAGCACATCCATATATCTCGTCTTTGGCCATCCTCTTGACCTCTTGCCTGGCATCTCCATCTCCAACATCCTTCTACCAATATAACCACTATCCCTCCTCTGTCCAAACCATCTCAGCCTGGCCTCTCTGACTTTGTCTCCAAAACAACCAACCTGAGCTGTCCCTCTGATGTGCTCGTTCCTAATCTTGTCCATCCTCGTCACTCCTAAACTGAACCTCAACATCCTCATCTCTGCTACTTCCAGCTCTGCCTCTTGTCTCTTCTTTACTGCCACAGTCTCCAACCCATACATCATAGCTGGTCTCACTACTGTTCTGTACACCTTTCCTTTGATTCTTGCTGACACTCTTCTGTCACACAACACCCCTGACAGTTTTCTCCACCCACTCCAACCTGTCTGCACTCGTCTCTTCACCTCTTTTCCACACTCCCCGTCACACTGGACTGTTGACCCCAAATACCTAAACTCCTGCACCTTCTTGACCTCAGCCCCCTGTAACCTCACTGTTCTATTTCCCTCCCTCTCGTTCAAACACATGTATTCTGTCTTGCTGCGACTGACTTTCATTCCTCTTCTTTCTAGAGCTGACCTCCAACTTTCCAGGTTTTCCTCCACCTGCTCTCTGCTCTCACTACAGATCACAATGTCATCTGCAAACAAGTTTTATTACAAGTATTAATTCTTAATAAACATGTTTGCAGTAGCGCCTGCATCCACTAGTGGCTTGTTAAGCGGGTTCACAGGTCACCTATAATAACATCCGGCCCTGTTGTTGACATTTCTGGTCTAATTTTTAGCTCATTATTTAAAAATGCAATTACGTTTCGCAAAACTATTTCAAGGCTATAAAATAATTTGATTAGAAACTGTTACTAAGCTTACTAGATTATAACTGAGCCTCACCAGCTTCTAGAAGAGTCCGCAGTCCTTTAGGTTGTTCTTGATGATGACATCAGTGACTGCGTCAAACACAAACTGCACGTTCTTGGTGTCAGTGGCGCAGGTGAAGTGTGTGTAGATCTCCTTGGTGTCTTTCCGCTTGTTCAGATCCTCAAACTGACACTGAATGTAAGCAGCAGCCTCCTCATATGTGTTTGACCCTGTCAGAAGAGCAGCAAACACCATCAGAAAGAGGAAACCATCTCCTCTCACGATGCCCCCTACGAGGTGTATATGAAGTTTTCAAACCAGCAAGCCTTTTAGGTCTGATCTTAAAATGTGAAATATTATACCAGGGTTAAATGGGAATTATGTTCATACTGTAAACTGTGTAGAACATTTAATTCCAACCATGTTCCAACACATTTTAAGAGGTTATTCATTTATGCTGTGAGATGTTGGTGAGTACAGTCAGATAACATCAGAAATATATTCAAAATTAAGGACAAAAATAAAAGAAAAAGAGATTTTGGAGAAAAATCAAGAAATGTGCCACATTTTTACAATAATATTTAAAAAATTTTTACTGAAAGGGGCATCCTCAACCTGCTTTAAAGGTGTTCACGTTTTGAATATTACATCACATGAATGTTTATGAAATAAGTAAACTAGAGGTGGACTGACGTGCATTTGAGGAGTTTGGTTCCAAAACAAAACACATTTTTTTAAGAAAAATGAGTTGGTGGCAAATCTTAAGTGTATTTGAAAAGGCCTTATTCAAATTTTTCCAAAAAAAAAAAAAACAGAACTTTCTGTGTAATGCAATCCTGGTTTGTCCTTTTTTTCAACCGTGATTAACGCTAGTCAAGTTTTTTTTTTTTTTTTTTTTTAACAAATGCAAAGAAGATGAAGTGCTGTGGAGAAGGAAAAATGGCGGCTGTCTGCAGCAAAAGTTTTGAATCGTTTTATAATCATTCCATGAACTCGGAACATAATCAGGCCATTTTTTAGCTGATCAAAGTCAATAAATTCCAGCGGAGACGTCCATAAGTCACCTACAGGAGAAAGGAAAGATTCCAGGATACAGACTCACATGACCGGGCAGCGGATAACTCAGCGGTAACTTTTGGAGCAATGAGTCCAATATCTTTGTATGGGGTCTTTGTGTGGGTTCTGACACTGTTTTACTGATATATTCTGGAACCCGGCACTTGATTCAATATCAGTGTTGTTTGTAATTGTACTTTGAACCATTTTATAAAAAAATAAAAATAAAAAAAAGCGAAATAAATAACATTTATATTAATGCTTTAGATTTATAGCATTTTGTGAAAAAACGCACCATGAAGTTATCACGTTTTGGGAAAAAAGATTACTTATTTTAAAATAAATGTTTAAATATTAAAATATGTTCTTCATATATTTGTAACAGTGATACAACTATGATGAAAAGTTACAGTATTTACATTAATGCAAAAGTTTGAGGCTCTGACCTGCATACTCTGGGTAGCAGATGGTGAGCGGGCTCTTCTTGATCTTCTCCTCAAACAGATCCTTCTTGTTGAGGAAGAGGATGATGGAGGTGTCCGTAAACCACTTGTTGTTGCAGATACTGTCAAACAGCTTCATGCTCTCATGCATTCGGTTCTAGCAAGAAAGAGAAATCATTGGAGCACAAATATATTATATACATTAAAAGAGAAACATTATGCAACACAAATATACAATAATATATGCCACCCCCTCAACAATCATTTCATGATTATGTGCAAGGCCTGCTTAAACGCATAAAATTATGATGTATAGATCGGGGAGGAGATGCGCTTTACTCTCAGCCATTTGCCATTAAATCAATCAATACTTGTTTGCAAACCTGCAATAAATTATGACTCAGCTGCAATCAATATTCGGTTGACTTAGAATTATTGATGCAGACACGGGCTTCTTGTCAAGCTTCATTTACTTCCTTCCCAGAAGCCAATTCATATTCAAAATACATTATTCAAAGGAAAGGTGCGAGACAACTTTGGTAACATTCATCTGTGGTTGATTAATACAGGCAACACAAGCAATGCACTTTCTCATATCTGTCAAAACTAAGAGAACAATGTGTTTCTTTAAACAAAAGAGTTTGAATCTGAAAAAGTTAATGAAGAGACTGGTTGAGGCCATTGATGGACCACAGTAGCCGGTCATGTGTGAAGTTTAAAGAGTTTCAAGCACTGTCATACCATTTCTTCATCTTCTGCCAACACCAGGTCGTAGTCACTCAGAGCCACACAGAAAATAATAGCAGTCACGCCTTCAAAACAGTGGATCCATTTCTTTCTCTCTGACCTCTGACCTCCCACATCGAACATCCTGAAATACATGGCATTCAAAAATGGTGAAACAGTTCTTATCACTCATTACTTTGACAGTATAAACCACTGTGTCCTCATTGACATCCCCTTATGTAATTCAAAATGTTTCGACAACCTTTCTTCCTACAATCGATTTCACCAGAGTTTAGTGTTGCCAAATATTCATCTTCATCATAAGCTTCCATGTACACCTTCCACAGCGGCTGCTTTGAACATTAAAGAGCTCATGAAGTGGAATTTTTGGTGGTACAATTATATTTATTATATATTAAAAGTATTTTTCTAACCTTGTCAATTTCTTGACTATATTTTCTATTCATTTTATAACTCATTTATACACATAAAAAAAATTCTTGGAAAACCCAAAATTGTCTGGGTGACCCCAAACTGCACAGCATTTTTTAGGTTCTGAACGGGCTTAAAATGGCACTGAATTCCCCACACACACACACGCACACACACACACACACACACACGTCAGAACTGGTGAAAATTGACAAAGGTTTCGAAAAGTGAGCATAGAGGAATAGCTCTATAGAACCACCTATGGTGCACTTGGAAAAACTAATGTTTGTTGTACACAAATGAAAAATATAAGTTTCCAAAATTGACAGGACGTCGGTTATTTAAAAAGCCTTGTTTGTAAAATAATTCACTGTAAAATGAAGATGGGAGTTGCCAATAATCTCCAAAGAGTACATTGTCTTTTAACTCTTACACCCCTTTAACTCTAGATGGTTCAAATAAAAACATATTTAAATAGACAAAACCATCTGAACTTCGGAAACTTTAACGCTGCTTTTATTGCTCCATGAGATCTTTTTTGAGTGAATTGATTCAACTTTTTGGTTAAAATATTCCCATTAAAATATGTATTGCTAAATATGGGGAAAGAATTTGATTATGTGAACTTCTCTGTTTGGCTGACTCAGAGAGCAAACCAGTGCAAGAGTGACACTTCTCTCTTTGTCTTCCTCTGCCCCTTTTTATCCCAGTTTCACAAGACCGAAGTCACACTCTGTCTGCGTGGCAATCTCATGATTCACAGTTTTCACAAAACCTCTGTGTGCAAGCAGATGCCCATTATTAAGACAATGACCAATTTTATAAACTTTTTTATATTTTTTTATTTTTGAATTATACTGTGTTGGTTGACCCTATATCACTGTATATTTCTACATGCTTTGACATTTGGTTTTGGGAAGACGTATAATTATTAGATGTTAAATAATTTGTAAATAGCGCAGTGGGCAGCACTGTGGCCTTCCAGTTAGAAGTTTGAATGTTCTCCCCGTGCTTGCGTGGGTTTCCTCCGGGTACTCTGGTTTCCCCCACAATCCCAAAAACATCCGGTTAGGTTAATTGAATAATCTAAATTCCCCTTAGCTGTGAATGTGTGATTGAATGTTGCACTGCGATGGACTGGTGACCTGTCCAGGGTCTACCCCTGCCTCTCGCCCAATGTGCATGAATGGATGAATAGTGCTGTCAATCAGTTCAAAATATATAAATTAATCACATGGTCTATCAAGTATTTATGGTCATAATATGGTACTTTGGATTCCCCCAAACGCATCCATCAATCCAGGGTACAGGTTCCCGCTGTGGGTGAAACACAGGGTACATTCGTTTTATGTTGAATACACTAAACGCTACAGAAATTAAGGATTTCAGTCATTTTATCTATAGTTTGTGTCTTGTCTTAGAGTTTTCTGGCATTAATTAGGTTGTAGTTTATTGTAGTTTTGATCAATGTGCTGAATTAGAGAGCACATTAAAATGAGCTGAAAATAAAATGATAAAAATCAATCAAAAAAACAGTAGGGGTAATTTAAAGAGCACAGTAAGAGCTCAGTAAAAGAAGCTTAAAGATGTTGGGCTTTGACAAATAGGTTATTTCATATTTAATTCAGATTTTATAGTTTCATAGGCAGCTAGCTGTTCCAGATCCAGTTTGATGTGGTGACAGTACGGTGATAAACAGAATGTTAAATATGAATTTAAATGCAACCTCTCTCTATTCAATCTTATTTTCAGACATTGGTTGGTGTAATACACCAGATCTGAACGTGTTGGAGATGCTCTTGCCTCATCTACTGAAGGCAGAAAGCATAAATCCCGTTTCACATGCACTGGGAATTGCAAACATTACATTTTATTTTTGCATTCAACAAGTCCTTTTATCTAAAGCCGTTTAAATTTCAATAAATGACCACAGTTCTCGCTTATCCTGGGGTTCCAACTAGAGGTCGACCGATTCATCTATAGAAATCCAATATCGGTCGACCTCTAGTTCAAACCCCTTATATTTTCATTGCTATTGCAAAGTTCTACAAACTGAGCCACAGAAAAGCTGTGTTTCTTTATTATGTTTTTACAAAACAAAAGGCATGCAATAACATATTGGTCAATAGATTAAAACTGCATTCAAATGCTTTTTGTAAATAAATGAAAAGTGTTTTAAAACTAGCCGATGATTCTCAGGACAAAAGCAACATTTATGTGAAATGTTTAGATATTTTAGTTTTCATAGAACAATTTTCATGAAAAAAAGTCCACAATTTATGCACCTAGGACTGAAAATAAAATTGCGGCAATTAAAAAAAAACTGCAATTGTGACTGGCAACGTATGCCTTTTGAGAAGTGTCACTCTTTGATGATGCAAAGCTAACAGGAAGTCGATGAAATAGAAAAGCCAAAATGCACATTGATGCAACATCCACTTCAGTGGCTTTGTGTAGAGCCATGTTTACACACTTTGTGCAGCAGAATCTATAAATGGTGACAGTCACAGCCGATCACAGGCATTATTTGAGAATGCAACAGCTCTGTTTTTCAGTGTAAACATAATTGGAGCATAGACTCTTGAGTTAAAGGCTAAAAAGATTAATCCAATTTAATTGCAGGTGGTACATTAAGAACACAGTTTTATTAATAAGATAAACCCACTCTTTAGTATGAGAAAAATCGTCCCCTGATGCGTGATGTTCTAAAAATATATGTGTCCTCAGTTCAACACTGTGCCAATACAGACATTTGGAATGCTCTTAACTCTGATAATTTACAGTAAATAGAAAAAAATAGTGCTCACTTGAAGTGCAGGTCTTTAAAAGTGAAGTGTGTCTCTACAATGCCTGTGGTTTTGACTCTGGTCCTCAAGACATCTTGTTGGGTGGGAATGTAAGTAGCTTGTGATATCCTGTCCAGATCATTCAGGTAGCTGTGGAAATACAAGTAGGTGAAAAGGTTTGGTCATTTACTTTCTTAGGATTTCTCCAAAAGGCCCTGAAGGGACTGGAAGTATGGGGTCCTCCCTGGGGCCAGGGGTGGGGGTGAAGATTTAAAGTTGCAATCTGCACTAATCTCCTACTGCTGAAACAGATTTTCATACATACAGCTCTGCTGCCATCATTGCTCAACAGTCAGCAGGGCAGTTTCCTGCAAAACAAACAATGAGCTGTAACGTCTGCCAACTACCCACTGCAAATGACGTCTGCCCTGACTGGGTAATGCTTGGATACAGCGTAAACAAAAGCCAAACCACATTACATATGCAGAAATATACAAAGCCAACCATAAAGATTGTTTCTTGAAGCTAATCCTAGGCAATTTTCTTACATCTTCTTGCCAAAAAAAAACAAAACTTTTTTGCTACAAAAACCTCATTATAGACTTTACCATACAGAATTATACTGCTTTTTGAGATAATTATAATGTAACGATGAGACAATTAAGCATAGACACACAAAACATAGGTCTCATTTCTCAAATTCACTCCCAAAATGTTTAACTGTTCTATCACTTGAACCTTCTGATATAGTGGTTAATGTGATGTTTCACAAAGAGAGTTGTACGATCCAAAAAAAATCTGATTTACCGAATTCGCTACATCTGCCTAGGGGTGTGCGTAGCAGTGTTGGTTGACGGAGCGTGAAGAATGAAGGACCGATACTAAACCACAATGTATGCTGTTATTAATCATATTTTGTCATTTATACTGACAATCATATTGTTATGTCAATAAACACTGAACCTGTATGTTGTCACCTTAAACCATAGCCAACTTCTGATACAACATTCTGATACAAAGATATCCAGGAGCATTTTCTAGTGGTTCTTCAAGAATAATATCACCTCCCTTTGAAACGGACATCTATTTGAACTCTTTTAAATGTACCAAAACAATAAAAAACAGTAGTAAAAATGCACTAAAAACCTCAAACCAGGAACACTGACTTGTGTTTATCTAGAAAAAAGCAGTTCCAAGGTTTGTGTTTTAAGATGCATGTACCAACATGCAGGACACAAAATTCTTAAAGAGGATGCATTTCTGCTTTTAATTGGAGCTCCAGTCGCCCACGGCAGTTTTGCTTATATCAACATAGCGGACGCTGTACAAGAGTAGGTGACAAATTTCCTGTTCATGAGTGGAGCTCCAAACGCCCACAGTCTGCAGTCAGTTCCTCATGGGGTTACAAAGTCAGTTTAGTCGCTGACTCTACTTCATAACTCTTTTCACAACTTACAAAATCCTCATTGAAAGACTGCCTTTGGTGCGTAGAGTTCTTAATGTTACAATATGCAAATAAAACCTGCTAGAATGGTGTGATGGATCTATTGTACTTTCTTTCTTGCATTTCATATGCTTCAAAAGTTTGTTGTGATTTATGAAGCATGTAAGCTTGATCTTAAATGTGTGATGCAATCACGTATGATCTAGCACTGGTTGCGGACACTTGAACACTAGGGATGCCACAATACTCGGTTTTATACAGAACTGTTCGGTACACCCTCCTCGGTTTAATACGCGCTTGTGAACCATGTTTTTCGGTTTCTCATTTGAATAACTTAATAACTGTAATATTAAAGGAGCAGTAAATTGATTGGATATTTGCACACGGACATGCATTTCATTTCCTGACATTTGCCTTTCAAACTGTGGAAACCAAACCGAGATTCATGGTTAAAATGGCGATATGTACCGAACAATGAGCTTTGTGTACCGCTGCATCCCTAATGCACACTAGTGGTGAAACACCACACATTGAGGTTTTGCAATTCAGTCTAAATCTGATTTGACCATTTAAAAAGCAGATGCATCGCTAAATTGCAACCATCTGACCATAAACTAGATGCATTCTGTACGCAAATCACATGCAGCGAAACTAAACTAATGACATTAGATTTGATATGTGTTTACATAAAAAGTCTCTTAGCAGCTAAAACAAAGGCCCCAGACTGAGTCAATTAAATATAAAAAACAAGCCTTGATCCCAGATAACTATTTCTGGCACAAATACTTCCCTAAACTGTTAAACAACATCTAGTTTACATGTCTTCATTGAATTATAATGGCTCAATTAAATGCAGCTGTTTTATTGATGATAAAGGATCCCTAAATGGTTTTGGCACAGAAACATAACAGAAATAGGCCCTGTCTTAGGACTAAAAGATTGAGTAAAACAGGAATTCCTGAGTACACTAAGCGACTGTTATATGTAATTGACATCTTTATCTTTAGCAACCGTTTTACGCAACGTGAAACCTTGAAACACACCCACACATACTTGAAAGCTGTACCATGTGACATGCTTTCATTTGTGTGTCTGTCTCGTGTGACTATTGCCGATGCACCAGTCTTAGCAATCCAAGTCAAGGCTGAGGGCATGCGTTAGTGGCACAGTTAACAGAGCTACATGAGGTAAATATTGACCCACTCCAACAACCAAAGTCTGCACATGGGGAGATCTGTAGAGCTCTCTGTGTAGCACATGAAACCATTTGACATGCTGTTTTGGCACAGCTGATGTTCAGTGAACAGAAACAGATGAGGAAATGAATGGCTGAACACTAAAAAAGGGCAGAGAGAGGGCGGGGGATGGTATGTGGAGTAGACAGATAGAGAAAGATAAATAATGGCCATAGAGAGAAAAACAAACGTTATGAGGCGGTTTATCAGTGGTGAAATTCCTTCCGTGGACAGCGAAATACTGATCAAATGATTATTTTATATATTTGCTGCCAAGCAAAATGTCCAAAACAATAGTGTCTGGCTGCTGTTTCATTCAACTTGGTTGTGGTGTTTGTGAGAGCTTTTAATTTTGTTTTAATAGAATAAACACTGAGCAAAGATCTCACTGCTTCCTTGTCGTAAGAATGATGTAATCATAAATAGCCATGTTCTTGGCCCAAACCTGATGGTCTCATTCAGACAGGGAAATAACTATTTGTCTGCTTTTCTTGAAAATGTGCAGCTAATTTAAAAAAAATGATTCAGACAGTGAGACAATGGATCTGTATTCATGAGTGAAATAAGACCCTTCACAAAACATTGCTCGTTGGTGGCACAACCATTGTTGAAAACCTCAGAGGTCAGACAGTAGCTGGGTTTCCATCCACCTATTTTTAGGCCCATTTGGGAATATTGCATATAAAAAAACCCTGGATGGAAACGCCAAGATGTGCATAAATGTTGAAAATGTGCATTAAAAAATGATGTGTACAACTCAGTAGAGTAATTTTTTTAACTTTTTTAAAAATTGTGCATAAACTATGATAGAAACGCATTCTAAATACCAATACAATGTGTGATAGACAATTAAAGGACTAAACAACAGACCGATTTCATTGCATAACATCTGAATTGTTGTTTTGGTCATTCTAAAATTCCTAAAGAGATCATCACCTCACAGAACTGTCTTTACAGGCAGCATTCCCAAAAGCTGTATTGTGTTTCGTCTAGGTGTACTAAAACGCTAGAAAGCTTTCCTACTTTCCTACTTTGTTTTGAATCAATTCAAAGTGCTTAAAACACATCTGCAGTACAGATGTGTGTCTGCGAAGTTATGACACAGTTTGAAACCTCACAACACTCACAAGTCAAAAATGTTTATGCGAAATCTTAAAGATTCTAGTATCATTAATGTTCTTCTCAATATTTTTTGTCATCTTTTTGCTCACTAAGTGTAACATTTTACAGAAAAGTAGTACAATGATGGCAATTTTAAAGGACATTTAAAAAGAGTGCTGAATAAAGATTGGGGAGAAGAAGGTTGTGGTCAAGTGGTTAGAAAATGCTGAAAAATCGAATTGATTGAATTCTCAAAGATGAGTTTCATGTCACATGCATCTAAAACAAGCATTAGTCAGGGTAAACAGGATAAAGGTTTATAACCTGGAGTCATGATCTGGATTTTTATCACTTTGTTTAGTTTGGGCTCAGCTAGGGGTGGGTGATATCTCGATATTTAAAATATATCGAGATATTTTTTAAACTCGATATGAATTCTGGCATATCGTATATATCGATATAATGTCTATTTTTAATTTTCGCCACTTTGCTTGTGTGCCTTCTCTGTGCTGCGCTCGTCCGCGCCTCCTTGCTTTTGTTCCCCCTCCCCTTGCCTGTCGTCTCAATCAACATGGCGGCGCCCGCAACCAGCCCGGAGGTTACAGAACTTGTTGCAAAAAAAGAACAGCTGGCTCCATTATATGGAAATACTTTGGTTTTAAGTCGTCAGACGAACAACAGACAGATGTCTACTGCCGTGAATGCCGTGAAAGTTGCTGCCAACCAAAGCGCAACTAATCTCCACAATTCTATAACGCGGAGTGTAGAATATGAAAGACAGAGCGGAGAGCACAAGGTGGTGTAGCGTCACAGAGTTCATGGCATTTCACATAGCGGTGGACATGGCACCCATATCCGTCGTTGAACAACGTGGCTTTAAACGTATGCTAAAAACACTTGATCCCAGTCAGATACAGTTTACCCAGATACAGTTTATTACTTTTCGAGACAGGAACTCCCGCGGCTGTACACTACAGAGAGAGCGCGGCTTGCTGCTGAATTGGAAAAGGTTACTTACAACAGAGGTCCTGCAAAGATGAGCTTGAGTTGAGTTGTTTTATTTTTGAATGAAAAGAAGGCAATGTGTATTATTTTACAGTTAAATTTTTATTTATGTTATCAGGGATTTTGTTTATATCCTAAATGTTACAGGAGCACTTTGTTCCTATTCACTGCCTGTTTTTTAGTTGTTTTATTTTTGAATGAAAAGGCAATATGTATTTCTTTATTGTTTTATAATATGTATACAAGGATTTCTGAAAGAAAATTTGCAGAAGCACCTCTGAGCTTCAATAAAAAACGACTTTGAAATTTGTAATATTTGTTTTTGCAGTAGTTTTTTTTTTTTTGGGGGGGGGGGGTTAAATCCTGTCGATATCGAGATATATCGTATATCGAGATATAGCAAAATACACAACACAAATCAGAAAGGGCCAGAAAGAGCATCTGCATGATGCTTGGTTAAGGCCTCGATCCGAATTGAGATTCGCACAAATGGTCTGGGTTGACAAAATATTGATAGAATGAGCATCCCTGCCTGAAGATGGCGTTACTGATACAACAGATGCACCCTGTGCCACACAGGGAAACAGTAAAAAATTAAAGAACACATAGAAAGAATCACGAATGTCGGGCGATTTATACTGTTGGTGGCAGATCACAGGGAGCTGTTGTGAAATGTGGAGAAAAGAGTCACTCACTATGCAGCAGAGTCATTGAGCTGGTACTCTCTAGAGCGGCTGAAGCAGGCCTGCACTCCTCCATCCTTCCATAGGCGCTTGATAACTCCAGCCAACTCTGTGGTCATGAATCCCTCCTCAGCGCTGCCCGCCAGCACAAACAACTGTCTGGCATCATCCTGAAATACAGACAGAAAGAGAAGGTGACGAGGAATTTCTTTCATACAGCAATTTTTAAGAACAAAAATGTTTTGGTTTTTTTTCAACACCTATGTATCAAATTTAATTCTGGAATCTTACGTCTAGTGAGTTTATATGATGGTTAATAAGTATAGTATTTTTGAAAATGCCAATCCATTCCAGTAAAAACTAAGTAGCAAAAGTGATTAATTTCCTTGTTCTTTGAGTCAATGATAGGATAGTTTTTGGATATGCTCCAATATTTTTGTCATGAAAATAAAGTTTTTTTAAATAAAGCATTTAAATAGCTTTAGAAAGTTTTAGAAGTGGGCTAATAGAATTTATAGAATTGTATTTTCATAAATGCATTGTTGTAATTATTAACCTATCTATATGCAATTGATTTAATGTTGTCATGTTATTAATGTAATGTACTGAATATATTGAAACTCTGGAATAGTTGCTTGTTGGCCGTGTGGATGACTCTTTTTGAGTTTTAGATTAATACAACAGTAAATAATCTAATGATTTCTCTCCACAGGCTATGAACTCACTACACATTCCTTAAAACAAATTGAATATTTTCAGTCCTTTCTAAGCTCCTCCTCACTAAATGTCCCTGGACCGTCTTCCTACTGGACGTCTACCTAAATCCTCCCAGAAGTCCTTGTCGACTAGACATTCTCACCACACTTGATGTGAAGCTCTATGCTGAAGCACTTTAGCAAAAGCATTTTATTTATGTAACTTATGCTAAACTGTTCAGGTGAATGATTAGCTATAGAAATAAAAACCCAAGCTTTTTCAGAAGAAGTTTTAACCGCATGACTTTAGAGGATTTCCGCTACTGCAACTCCATGAATTCTTTCTTTATGGACATTTGAGAGCCCAGGGCAAAATTTCAACCTTACTCCACAACCAACCCTTCAGTATCTGCTGTAACATGTAGGCATCTATTCTTTTTGAACTATACATATTTCTTAATATTCCTACACTCTTATTTCTCATAAACTTGGTACATTCTTTCCTGTAGTATTTCCAAGATTCTTGATTTTCAAATTGTTAAACTAGAGTTTTTTAAAGTCTTCAGGGGTTTATGGCAACAGAGGCATAGGACAACATTAACTTCACACTTACAATTATCAAACAAATCCAACGTGGCTAAATATGATGACCTAAATAAATTCCCTGAGCAGTGTCTCCTAAACTTCACCCTAACTGCAGCTAAGGGGAGTTGTTCGGCCTGTGAGTGTGACAGCAGAGAGCCAAGTTCACCAATAATCTGAGAATAATTGCAGCTAGCAACACAAGATTTGTTCATGTTCACTTTGCTCAAAAACAGCAGCCATGTTTCCATCCAAACATGAAAAATTAATTTATGACCAAAACTGCTGCCGGTCATGACTGTTCTTTGATCATTTGGTCAAATCAGTCTTTTGGTAAGTTCATTATTGCCGCAAGAATAAAACTACAATGCGTTTCCATCCTAGTTTATCCAATAAAACGTTTTTCCCTCTTAATTGTGCATTTTAAATCAATTAAAAACTTTTAATACGATTAATGTGCATAAACTAGAATGGGAAAGGTGGATAGAAACTCAGCTAGTGAGTCTTCTCTGGTTGTGATTTATTAATTCAAGCACACACCTTGCCCACAAAAACATATGATTCAACTCTGTAAACTGATCCAATCTGCACAGCAAACTTATTATAGTGTTGTAAAACATTTTCCTGTCGTTTAATAGTTTGCTTTATCTGCATAATGTAAGTTTGCCTTTCAGTTGAACCTCAAATGGTGCATCACACATCATTTTGCAGTGAAATAGTTAAAAAAGCTATCAACAAAAGGGGTTGAGAAAGACAGACTGCCAAAGACTGTCATCCAAATATCGGTTATTAGCCCAGAGATACTGAAGTTCCCTAAACATCACATTTAGCTTTTACCCAATGACTACCGTGCTTCACCAAAGAAACCTTCACCAGCTGTCTCATAGACGCTGAGCTTCAGCAAAACCTCAGGGGTTGAGGCTTTGTACACAGCGCTACTATAAGGTACACATCTGAGAACTGACACTAAATCACTGATTACTGAAAGTCATGACATTCTGGTGGATTTAAGAGTAATGAGTAACATTTTTTTACATTAAAAAGATCATAGTTTTGAATGATTTGAAAGAGTTTTGAACAAAACTATCTTGGCTAAGCATGTGAAAGAGATCTCATTAGTTCTAACCCTACGTTTTCTTGTTTTGTTTTTGCTTACAAGCTGCAACAGTCACCTCGAAATGTGTGGACTTTTCCATGATAATAAAGGTCACACTAACCTTTCTACACCTCATATTTAGATTTCACCTCTGTAATTATCATTTTCGCTACTATTTTTTAGGGCAGTATCCCCATTTTATCTGAGAACACGTTTCTGACCAGGACACAGACATGATCAAGAATGCAATTTTAAATATTTCCCTCTCAAAGACCATAGTACGCAACACACAAAATGAGCATTGTGAAGTGCACCATATGAGCGACTGACTCACCGCCCGCGCAGCATCTCCAAAATCAATCTTGAGTCGGCCCATGGCACGAATGATGGCAATGATGGACTGTATGGTGTTGCTGTAGACAACAGCTTTGTACTGCTTGCACTCCTCCTCTGAGTAGCCCGCCTCATGAATGATTCTAGTCAGAATCACGTGAGAATAAATGTATTTTCACCAAAGAACATGTTTGATAGACATACAATAGATGTATATCTAAACACTTACTTCATCTGTTTGACTATTGTGCTCTTCCCGGACTCACCAGCACCTGTTAAAGAGAGGTTAGCTTATCAGTCTTCAAACAATACAAATGATACAAGTGTCTAGACTTTTGAACTCTGATACTTATTTACTGATTAGTTAAAAGGAACACTAGTTCCTTTTAAACCCCATATAGCAATGCTAATAACACTCATCTATATTTATGAATAAAAATTCATATTAATGTATGAATCACCTGCCTGTCTGGTGATTCTTATATGAATTATACAGAACACCTTATTTTTAGTTACTTTTCATAAACAGAATTTGGTGGGGTTTGGAATGACATTGAGGTGACTAAATAAAATCAGCACTCCTTTGATTGTTTGTGTGCTTCTGGGAGCGATCATAACAAGCACTGCTGTATTTACTGCTCCACATGTAAAGGCTATCTACTGGGGTTTCGATCTTGAACAAGGAAAGCTTCACTGCTGTGCCCATTTTAGCCAGTTTTGTCTCACTGAAACTCCTCATGGATTTCTAATACTGCTTTAAATAGATTCAGTGTCCAATTACACCAAGGAATATGGTTAAAACCATAAAGACAATGGCTAGAAAGGAGCTTGAAAAGAGTTTGGCCATTTAATCAGGCATCAATAAATAATAGTTGATATATGCAAACATTCAGGGAAAACAGTATTTTGTTTGTGAGGTTGTATTCAGGTTTTTTTTTGTTTTGAATGAGCATCAGTGATCTTATCTCCCTCCTTTTTCCATACCGTTATAAAAACTCAATGCTGTCACTACAATCTCACTTTGCTTATATGTAAACCTATAAACCAGTATGTATATAAAGGAAATAATATCAGGAACATCCGTTGACATGTGGAAAAAACACATTTTTTGGGGTTCTTCTAATACTATCAATATGCTCTGCTGACTAATGGTTATTCGATAATTTTTTCCCTTGATAAATCTAAAAGTTGATGTTAATGTAGTCAAAACAAAAAAAGCAGTTAATGTAGTTAATGATGAGTTGAAATTTGGAAAATTGCCATTTGACTGTATTTCAGAGAAATTCTCAGCAAAGATAAAATACAGGTCTTGCCCTTGACCCCTTGTATGTTTTTCATTTTCTATCTCTTTTTAAAAATTAGTATCCATTCTGATTATTCCATATCAACCAATGTCCATTCAGCTGTTTTAAAAGAGCAAACATTGATATGAATTGAAAGTCAAAAGATGTCGGTAAAATTTAACCAATGACATGTAAGCTTTTCATTAAAAGAAACCGAGTGGTGCTAGAAGCATCCCCCCAGAGCTATTGCATCCTGGGAAAGATCTTAGTAAAGCAATGGACAAAGAAATCGTGCCACCAGAGGAACAAGCTGCACGCTTTTGTTTCTGAGTGTGCAAATGAACAGTGAGGGAGCTGTGAGCCATAGCATAATTATCCTTGTCTAGCTTTTGTCCAATCGACACATGCGTTTGCACACATACGCATGCAGCAACTGATGCGCATGCTTGAGTCCTATCTCTCATCACAGTGCCATGGCAACCATCTCTGTTTCTGAGGACATGCTGCAAAACAGGGCTCGGATACCTGATGGGTGCATGCCAGAGAAACGGAGCAGTGCTCATATTCATGCGCTGCCAGTAATGCATGATAATCCCTCTTTGTCATCGTAACTGGCTCTAGGCATCCTGCAGATCGTAGTCTGCGTCTTTTCACTGTGGCAGAAAGCCCTCTTCTCTAAGAAGCCTCTCCTCTGCAAACCCTCTTCAGTACCAAAGGTTATGATACCTTTGGATTCTTTGATCAGTTTATGAGCATATAACAGTTTCAAGTTAGGCTCGCACAAAACTAACATGTTCTTTACATTAACTATAAAGATTTTATTTACATCATATGTATGCTTAATGAACACATTTTGTGGCTTAATAAGTCATATTAATATCTAGTTAGCTAATAAAATGTTTTTTTTTTTCATATTTTGATAAGAGACACTTTCTAGAGTTTAACAACAGTGCCATGTGTTTAGGATTTATTGCACAGGGCTGGTAAGATTTCATGTTTAATGTCCTTGTGGTTTTGAGTTTCCAGTAAACATCTGTCATGCCTTGTTTTGTTTAGCACGTGGCTTTGATCTGTTTTCAGGTGCCATGTGCTCTCCTGATGTTCATCTTGACCTCTATTGGCCTATTTTGATTGTCTCCCCTTATATTCTCCCTGTATATTGTTTCAGATTCTTGTTGTCTCATTTTTCTAGTTTTTGAGGTCTTTCCCAGAATTGTTAGATTTTTTTAATGCAACTTAAATGTGGTGGGTTTGTTTTGTGTTAAGTTTCTATAGTTAAAATAAAGTGTGGACTTCAGACGTGTTTGAATGGTATTTTAACTGTGTTTGTCTCTGAAGGCTTGATTCAGATCAAGCTATAAAGCCTGTTTTATCATGACAACACTGACTGAAGCAGCACCATGAAGCTGAGCAGGAGACACAGAGATCTCAAATGCTTCTCGACTGCATTGATTGGCACTGTTGACTTTAGTTTGGACAGACAGAAAATTAAATCTTTAAAGGCAGGGATACACCCTGGACAGGTTTCCAGTCCATTGCAGGGCAACATTCACAGCTAAGGGGACTTTAGATTATTCAATTAACCTAACCGCATGTTTTTGGGATTGTGGAGGAAACCGGAGTACCCGGAAAAAACCCATGCAAGCACAGGGAGAACATGCAAACTCCTTCCAGGAAGGTCACCAGCGAGCCTTGAACAAAAAGCCTTATAACTGAAAGGCCACAGTGCCACCCACTGCGCCACTGTGCCGCCAAGAAGGAGGGATGCCTCCATTTTTATCCCCTTTATTTATTCTATTGCTCTCTTTTCAGTTGTTTTGCTTTGGGGGTCTTACGCTATTCCCTCTATAAAGGTTTCTAGCGTTACTTTTTAAGGGTATATACAGAGGTTGTGAATAACTAAATTGTGTTTGATATACATGTCGAGCTTATAGAATAATAAAAAAATGTGTAGAAGATTAATGCAATTAATTTAATTGTTTGCAGTCGATCTATGTAATCACACAAGTCATTTATTGCACGAACAGGTTACGCTGGCCATCATTTAGTCTCTTATCAGATCACTTCAGCTGACTTGGAGCATTCACATCTGTTGGTGTGAGCAGTGTATGATTTATTCAAATTGCTACTGAAACCAACTGTTCTGAATTTTATTGTCCTTTCTTATTGTTTAAGTAAAAAAAAACTATATATATCTTTTTTAAAACTATATGTTCTTAATAAATCAATTGTTTATTTAGCTCAAAAATGTCAACATCAACATTGATTACTTGTCTGAACAATGACAAGCAACACATGTTTTGTTACCAATGTTTGTTTTTTCTCATTGCGAAGAAAGAAATAATCTTTCCTCCACATTAGTTATGCATACACAGCATTTCGCCTCAGGCATCATTAAAAGTGCATCTGTTCTTTTCAGGTCCTGTGTGATTATGTAAGCCACTTTGCATCAAGGAACATCAAAACAAGGCGTATTTCTTCCTTTGATTCCACTTATCAAAAAGCAGGACTCCTGTTTGTTGCCCACTCATTTTCAATAGAGCTTCTGCGATATTTACCACAATTAAAATAATTTATATTCAAAGAGCCTTCTATAAATGATTTTCCCATTAGCAATCGATAGCAGTTTGCATCTCTGGCCCATCTGTGAAACACAACTCCAGCATGTCTGAACACAGAAACACCATGTGACTTCAATGCACTGCTATATGGCACTGGTCCATCTTATTAGATTACCGCAAACACCCACTCTGGGTTGTGTTACACACTTCAAACCCTTCTAAGGAACCTCAAATGCAGATAGGGTTCGCCTCGTGCTTTTCTAGGTGAGGGATCATGGTGGAGCTTTTCATTGCAGGCTCTTACAATGGACATTACATTTTGGTCTTATTCACACGAGGTGGTATAAAGATGACAGAATTCATCATGAGTAGATGAGGGAGAGGCAAGACACATGCAAGGACACTATACTGTATTGTAGCCCTGTACTTCAACTGTATCTAACAATGTGGTCATCCTCGCCAAATTAGCATTAAAGGTCCCCAAAAGGCAAATTTGAAAAAACAAATAATAATAAATTACTAAACTGACACTTAATATAACTTTTTTTGATTAATAACAGCATGATTATGCCTCAGTTTTGTCATCTTTTTTTTTTTTTTGCACGTATGAAAGCAAGTAGTCTTGGGAATAGTTCAATCATTCTAGTGGAGGGTTGAGATGGTTTAAAAGAGGAAATCGTCTGCGTAATACAACCATATACATATAAACAAATCAACAAAATGTATATTTCTTAAAAAACACCCCCAAAAGTATTAGAGAAAGCTTGAACAACATTAACTGTTCATGATGCGACACAGCAAAACCTCACTCTGATAAAAGAGAACAGAAAACATAACATGTAAAACATCCAAAACACACATTGCTAATGCAGATAGCAGCCCGCTGTTAATTTTTTTAACGTTGAATCTTCAGAAACACATTTAGTTCATAACAGAGACTTTTCATAGCTTCAACTTGCTACAAATGCTGAATGGCCAAAAGCTGCACCCTCAAGTCAACATACTAATTAATATTCATAACTTTTTCAACCAATTCTTCACAAGAAAAAGATTTTCATTGAACACCGGGAAAGGATGTTTATAGAGGGAAAATTTGAGCGGATGAGAGTAGGAAGGAATTCGTCTCCTTTCCAAAGATTAATACATTAAAACAATCATGTTCAAAGTAATTGTGATTTAAATTTTCTGCATAATCCAGAATCTGTAACATACATAAAATTAATAATTATGATCTTGCATTGCTTTTTGCACGATTTGCCAACACTCCAGTACACTGATCAAAATTGCTCAGGCCTAAACACACTCCACTGGTTCGAGTCAGAAGTCGACAGCTCTAACAAACAGAGCAGTGTTTTGAAACTGGAACAGAATGTTTACATTCTTCACAAGTCAAGCTACAAAGAGCGCTCTTGTAGTGGTGTCAACAGAAGTAAATAAATATAGTTCTTTTAAAAATTTGTTTTGTGTGTGTTGACAAAGCATGATTGAAAAAGATCACCAAAAGTGCATTATTAACTGTTTATTATGAACACTTTGCCTGGAAGGGATGCAGATGAGCAGACACCTGTAATTGCAGAGACTCCTTCAGAAGCAACAGTGGTAGAGAAAACACATTATTTTAATTATACCTCACCACAGAGACATGACACCCAGAGGGACTCATCAATGTACCCATGAAGAGGAAATACTCACTGAATGATAGTCACAGATGCATACACATGTCTGTTTGTGAAACAAAGAGCCTTGTCAATAACATGTGATGAATACCTGCATCCCAGCATAGTTTTCACAAATTTGCATACATAAAGTTTACTGTTTATTAAGGCCCTGTTCACACGTACACAGGTATTTTTCTCATTAATGCATTCCCATGAACATTCAAACACCACTGAAATGCTGTAATGACTCTATCAAACCATCAGGTGGCAGTGGATTCATGGCATTTTTTAAATTATCATTTAGCACCGCGAGTGCACAAACTCAAGGGTTTCTGTTCGGTGATCCAATGTTTAATATGCACATTTAATTCTGTAAATGTTGTAAGACACAAAATTGGAATAAACAGCAACACAGTCCTCGCTTTAGTCGCCATTACTCTGGCTGCTGTTAACACAGCCGTGACGGAGTGTGACGACAACGAAAAACCCCCGAACCCTAAAAAGTCAGGTTTCACTGTCCACACGGACACCAGCTGCACAGCATTTCAAATATGATTCACCTTGGCCGGTGTTTTCAAAAATGTGTGGTTACCTGAAAACGGTGCTGTGGCTACATGTGGACGGAAAGCATAACCGCATAGAAAAATGCCATTTTTCAAAATAACCAGGTATGTGTGGACAGGGTTTTAAGGTCTTTACACACCTATGCGTTTGCTGGCTGCACTTTTGCGGCTGCGTCATTAGCACGCTGCATCTTTTTCTTTCCTTTAAAAATTGTGCACAGACCTCTCCTAAACACTAGATGGCGCTTTGGTGAACTGCAATTCACTCCATACCACACGGTGTCTGTCACGGTAAGAAAGAGAATGATCGGTCGCTTATCTGTTAATATAAAGCCAAACTATATCTGGAAAACAAACCACTTCTTATTAAAGCTGGTTTCAGACGCATGGTTTTAGCCCAGATTTGGAGTTTATGCCCAAAATTGCATGCAGATCGGAGCTTCAGCACGCGTGAAAAAATCACACAGTGTGAACTTTAAAGAAACCCAAGACTTGCTCTTAGAGAGTTTCAGGCTAGCGAGATGCTTCTCAAATATTTGTGTCTGTTGGCGAGTCACAACCATGCAGTGTGTGTAAAACAATGTCTCTGATTATCTGCAGCCACATCCAGGGGGCAATGAGAAGTTGCAGGGATACAAAGTCATAAACAGCAATGTAAACCGAGGTTTCAGTTCATTTTTTTGTTTATTTGGAGCCAATAAATGAATTAAAAACTTGTGTGCTCCCATTTTCTTTATAATCCTGGTCTTGCGCGTCAGTGTGGCACACGTGACCACTGTTTTCAGATCTTTCTCGCAAGGTTTTTGTTGTGAGTTTGTTCGCAGTTTTGTTCTTGGTTGTGAGAAGCAGTTTTAGAACATGGACACCGTTCTCTGTGATTAAAGCTGGTTTCACTCACTCTGTGATTCTGTCTGAAATTTTGCCGTGTGAAATCCTCTGTGTTTGATCTCTTGTGCTGTTTAAATTCAGCAACGACTGGATACTTCTCCAGACAGTCTTTGTAGTCTCTTCTCCTTCCCCTCTGGGAGAACAGCTCCTCATTTTTTTTGCCATTCCCGGCTAAAGACACATGTCCAAACAAGCCAATCACAGCGTTTGACGAACAATGTGAAAAAAAACATCTTGATGCATTTCTTAAAAAATGACGCACCATTCTTTCCGGCTGGTGTGTATAGTTACATTATTGTAAGTAAGGCTAAAGATTTACTGTATGCACCTCCTGCATTTAAAAAAAAAACATAGATGTGTAAATACATTTAGTATGAGTAGTGATTGGTTACAGTTGTTTACATTTATAAAACCTTTTGAGTTTTTGAAAAAAGCTTGGACAGAAAATCTTGACATGCCAGTCTGCCTTGAAACCTTGTTGATGCAGTGTAACTATGTCATGCTTTTTGCTATGCTCAGTCTTTAAGAATCTACCTCTCTCAACCTCCTCTTGGTAGAAGAATTTGGTTGTTCCTCACCCAGTTACAATGATGCTCTGATCCTAATCCTGTAAAATCTCGGACTATGCAAGTGTACCTATAAGAATTTACGTTGACATAAAGACAAAAGGTAGTAGCACCAAATGAGAAGTTTGGTTTCAAAACACGATAACGGCATAAAAAACTAGTTATTGCCAAATCTGAAGTGTATTATATTCACATTTGAAAGGCGCATAATCAATTTTCCAATAAACACAATACTTGCTGTTTAATGGAGTCCTGGTTTGTCAATTTTTTTTACTAACCGCAATATCTGCCACTATAGGGCCTCGAAGTTTTCACGTTTGGGGAAAAAAATTGACATATTTTTAAGTATATCTTTAAATATTCAAATCTGGATATGAAAGTTTTATGTTCCTATGACGTTGAGGTGCTTTATGAAAGTTTGAAACAGAAAATATAGGTTTTCCTCAAACCAATTTTGTGCTAAAGAAAACATATTTTTACTCAAATTCATCAAAATGGAGTTGTGACGTTTTGAAAAAAACAGAATTGTCCTTTTTTGCTCGATTTGCATTTAGTACAAAAAAACTGCATTTTCACACCTGACTAAATCATTTGCATGGTACTGTACATGTAATTATAATGTATTTGTTAATTTGTCAATTTGTTAATGATTACTGTACGTTCCACATTTTTTGGTGATTTTGCAGTAGAAAAAAATATAAAATGTAATAAAATGAACAAAAAATCTGAAAAAACTTTGTTCTGGAGATTATGAGATGTAGTGAAAAAAATGTTTGTAAAAGGGAGCTGGGTTTGTACTAAAACAATTCTATCAAGCATTGCTACAAAACTGCGTAAAGATAATTTATTTGATAAATTGTTAAGAAAAAATACACTTCTAAGGGTTAACCAGCAGTTGTTTTATGGTATTATTCTTGACATTCGGAAAATTATGTTATTGAATTAGGTCTAGTATAGAATTAGAAGCAGGTTCAAATCATGTAAAATGAACTAAAGTGATTTTAACTGCTCCTTGCTTTGGCCAAAATGAAGCAAACAAGATTTACGAACAACAGTTATACTCAAATAATCCCTGGTAAATCATTATTTTTTGTCAACCAAAGCTACTATTATGAAGCATTCCTTTCCATTGACTATTGAAACTTAGGGTATTAACGTTACTTTTTTTTTTTTTTATCACCAAGCAACACCACCAATGCTAAACAGAACCCAAATGCTCAAGTCCTTTGTGATGCTAATTTATTGGAGCACACCCTGAACTTTCACTCCCATGACATCATTGGAATGCAAACGGCATGCACCTCGAAGTCTATCTTAAAAACACCTCAAACCACAATGTAGCAGTCATAGGACCAGACTGCTTCGTTTCCTGACACATTTCGATTAACTCCTGCTAAAGGTCACAAGCGGTGACTGTCACACAACACAGAGAATGCACTTCCTTGTGATTTTCATTAATGGGGCTATTTAAGGATAGTCTTTTGAGTGGGAGAGAGATCATGAGAGGTTTCATGATTTACAGACATTAGTGCAGCCACATTAGGCTCAGTTTCCACACACTGCTCATTAGAGCAGCTGTCCAGCCATCACAGACATTATGATGACAAAAGCCAGAGGTTATGATCTGCAAAACACCACACCCTGAACTCTCTGATACCCACACACACACACACACACACGCACACACACACACACACACACACACACTCTGGTGACTTCCTGACAAATGCTGAAAAATCAACCGACAACAAAACCCGAGGTAACATGTGAGAGGCAGTGATAAAGACATTTTATTAATCGCTGAGGTCATACTGATGCTGTCTGGCTTTTGATTCTTTTACTTATTTAACATATGCCGCTTTTTCACAGACCTGGACCCTCTGGACCTCGGTCTTCGGTACCCATTAGCTGAGCATTTTTCCATTTAGATGAGGTTCTAAAAGCTAAGTTGGGCAAAGTGGACTTTACAATCTTTTAGGGGTGTAACGGTACGCTAAAATCGTATTCGGTTCGGTACAGTGTCTTGGAGAGTTCGGTTCGGTTCATTCGGTTCGGTACAAAACAATAAGAACTTACATATTCTTTATTTTGAAAAGCTGCCAATACACAGTAGAATTCTTGCATAAAATAAATAAAAGTGACACATTTGGGTGATATTATAAATAAATTGCACTCTATAAAGAAATACACATTTTTAAAATAAAAAATTAAATACAGCAACTAGTTAGGACCTGAAAACTTTTAACACTAGCAACAGCTTCAGCTTATATATCAACAAAACTAACTATTCAAGTTTTAAGTTTTAGGCTAAAAAGATGAACCTATCCACATTTTCTGAAGAGAGCACAGATCTGGTTGCAGTGACAATATCTCCAGCAGTAGAAAATGTTAGATGTGTTGCCTGCCAGGCTGCCACATAACCGATCTCCGTGGAACAATGTTGACATACAACTTTAAATTTATCCACTCGTCTATCCCCGTTATGTATTTTAACAGAGAAGCCAAAGTGTTCTCAAACACGAGACCGTAGTGAGGTGGGAGGGTCTTCAAGCTCTGGCTTCTCTTTCGCTGTTGCCATGATGCCATTTTCTTTCTCATGCTCTGCTACTCGTGGCGTGCAGCTCTACTGTGCGTCACTCAATAGCGTCTGTGCGGAAACTCGCCTAGGAACATAGTTCCGCTGCGCTTAATATCACGCTAATAATACATTTATATTATTTAATAAAAATACCAAATACCGAAACGGTACGCAAGTGTACCGAACCGAACAGGCCGTACCGAAACGGTTCAATACATCCCCATGAACCGTTGCACCCCTACAATGTTCTATATAAGGTTATAAAAAGTTAGGCGCAGAGAATATTAATGCAGCGTTTCCACTAACATTATCATTAAGGGGGCAAACCAGCCCCTTAATGAAATCCTCTCAAAGTAAAAGTACAATTCTTTTATAGATAGTGTTCAAAATCAAAGAAGCAGAAGTTAATTTGCTGTTCTGTTTTCAGTTTTTTAGGGGAAAATCACTAAAACCGTTTGTGTAAATAACGGAATTTCCGCAGTTTGGCTTCACTCTGCTGGCCATGTGTGGCACACTTAGTTAAAGCACATAAAAACATGTATATATTTGTTCTTCTTGTATATATTTCTTCTTAAACTAAAGAAAATGAAACTTTAATTATTGCGCTGAACGTTTACAAAGAACTAACTGAACAAGAAGACCAAAAGCTGAGTGTGACTTTAATTAACTTTAAACATTTCTGTTTCAAGTCAACATCACTCTCTTTGTCCGAATCAGTTTATGTGCTGTGATCTGACAGAAAAAATACAATTTAATGAAAATGTTATCATTTTTCTCTACTTTTACCAATTATGTTTTTGTACTTAAAAAAAAGATCTAGTTAACCATTATTTAAAACAAGGTGTTGATTAAATTCTAAGCTGATCAATTTACTTACTTTTAATGCTATGCTAATGAAAAAAGAATTTTTGTGTTTTGCCACCTTAATAAGATCTAACTGAGGCTGATAATGGAGCCAAACACTCGTCACGTGGAACTACTGCATCTGTTTGTGTGTGAATGTGTTTGTACTTGCTGCTAAACGTCAGGTTTCAAAGTGCACGATTCAGGAGCTCAACAACAAACCCAATGACTGATGCACTCATTGAAATCACTGATGTTTCAGCAACACAAGAGCATCTCCATATTCATTACTTGAAAGTACGATCCCTCTCTCTCTCTCTCTCTCTCTCTCTCTGTGTGTGTGTCTGTCTGTTGCCTGGAGACGAGTGCCACTGTTTGAGATGTCAACTATACAACATCACACTGCTGGCCACCGAGGTCAGGATGACAGCGGACATTAAGGCTTGAAAAGAGCAAAATTGTGCAAAACATGAATGATTCTTTTTTGTCGCTTGTTCTGCATCCTAAAATAATTAAAAACCAACATTTTCAAACAAATCGGACTAAAGATGTGGGATAATTTATCCTCTGCAATGTACCAGTAAAAATGGTCCTGAACATTAAAATACTTACAACTAAAACTACACTTCAAATGTGTGCCATTTGAGCACTTTTGTGACTGCAGTAAAAATGGATTTAAATTAATTGATTTTGATTTAAAACGATTGCTGTTTCAGTTTTTATTAGCATTTTATCACCAATCAAATGTGTTCGACACTAGTGCTAAGTAAATAGCTTTTGGAACTCCATGAACATTCTGCCTGGGTTTTTTTCTGTGTAATATTCATTCATTTTCCAACCTGCTTATTCCCTTTTTGGGGTCACGGGGGTCTGCCAGTGCCTATCTTCAGCGCACATTGGGCAAGAGGCGGGGGTACACCCTGGACAGGTTGCCAGTCTATCACAGGGCAACATTTACTCCTAAGGGAAATTTAGATTATTTAATTGAACCTAACCGCATGTTTTTGGGATTGTGGGGGAAACCGGAGTACCCAGAGGAAACCCGCTCAAGCACAAGGAGAACATGCAAACTCCTTCCAAGAAGGTCACCAGTGAGCCACGAACCGACAACCTTTTAACTGGAAGGCCACAGTGCTACCCACTGCGCTGCAGTGCCGCTCTTCTGTGTAATATTTCTGCTCAAAAACTTTGTCTTGTCTCATAGTGCCTTTTAATTTTGAGACATATTGGGGCAAGATTATTAAATCTTTTATGTCCACTCGTCTGCAAATTCAGCAGTTAGCTCGCTATGTTTAAAAAGTGTCCTACTGTCATTAATGTCAGAGGCCAAATACACACTTAGAGGAAATGTTGCCATGGCAATTGTTTAAGTGAAAAACTCAGCAACACACAATAATCTCACCTCAAGATTTTTGTAATTTCCTAAATTCCCTTTTTTTTCTCTTTACAGATAGAGGACTAAAGGCCGGTCTGAATTGAGATTGAGCAGGATGTCTGGGTTGAGGAAATCAAATCTTCCCTGCCTGAAGATTGCGATTGGGGCACAACAGATGCTTACCAAGCCAAATGGGTAAACAGGAAGAATACGATGACAGAGAAGAAATCAAAGAACACATCAAAGAAAAAAAATCATGAATGTTAAATAATTTATACTGTTTGTGGCTGATCACAGGGAACTGTTTGACAAAAATGCGGAGAAAAGGTAGGATTGGTGGCGCTATTTCTTTCCTATTTCCTGTATAAAGTCGCTATGAAAATGTTGGACGCCATCAAAAGAGTCCGCTTTCATTGGTCGTTTACAAAAAACGGATCTGATATGACAGTGCGGTTGGGCAGATGTGTGATGTCCTGTTGGTATCTATGGTCTTCAATTAAGCGCGTTGTCGTATGAAACTTTGAACTGAAAATTCTGATCGGTGTGTAGAGGCCTTAAAGCCATAAATGTCCTTACAGTGCTTCCATTAGCGAGGTCGCAGCTTTAGACTTAGAAGAGCAGTCCCAATCCGAACCGGAGTCTGGACTTGGATAAGGCTAAGGGGAATGGTAAGTGATACAAATGGAATACAGCATCAACCGTTAGTGATTATTTCACAGAACTCAAGTTCCTCTATCCTGCTCAAGATGTAAACATGGTGTTTTGTTATTATATAACCTTTTCTAAAACTGCAACTTCTAAAATAAAAAACCTACACATTAAGCCTCAAATCCACATGACCAGCTCTACCCCTGTCCTCAATTAACCTATTTTGGATCCAAAAACATCAATCTAAACACAGACCTAGGATTGATCTTCTAGGAACCAGATAATGGTGTTACATCAAGCTCTTCACTTATCAGATTCACTATATGTTTACATGCTCGGATGGAAACACCACAATGAAATGTGCCATGGTTCCACAAGGACGAGGAGCGACAGGTCACCATTCTCAACCACTGCTCCATGTAAAAAGATCATCATCTTCATCATACAAGCTCATTAGTTATAGCATGTCCTCTCATTTAAAGCTCCTCTTCTTCTTTTCTGAGATGATAGTCAGTGCATTTCCTCCAGACCTTCTTTGTGTGTTTTCAGAATGGATTAAAATAGAAAACCAGTTCAGTTATGAATGACAAAAGCACACCCAGATGAAGTTCAACACGTCATTTCCAAAAGCAATGAACGTTAGTTAGCTCATGGGAACGAGCTTTAGAGTACTGTTATAGCGTGAATAATCAAAAATAGCAGCCCAATACTGGCCAAACTAACTTTTAATCCTCTGCTGGTGCTAACTACAGTGTAATGCTCGTCTGGCGAGCTTATAACACAGTTGTAACAAAGAAAACGCCGAGTTTAGGCCCCTCTCATGTATGTTTAATTGTTGCTCACCGAGCAGGAGAAGTTTGACCTCTCTGGCGGCTTTCTCCCCATCATCTCTCAGGTTTCTGTCGATCATTTTACTCCTCTCCACCGCCGCTTTATCCTCCGTGCTCAGGGTGCAACCCATCTTCGCGACGATGCGAACCGATTCAATCTATCGAACGGGTTTCAACATGCACTAGCTCGGTCCCCGGAAAACCTCTCACACACGCCCTACTGTAAAAAAGCACTAAAAGCGAGCGAACGAGGGCTCTTCAAAATCAAAACACTGAAGCTTGCGTTGGTATCTTGCTTTGCTCGACCAGAAGCAGTCCTGTGGCCGCCGATATTTCACCGTAAAGCCCTTTAAAGTGAAGAAAAAGCGACCGTGGATCCGACGCGGACCGTTTTCCCCGGAGCGTCAGAGGGTTCTCGGGAGCGCGCCGCTTCCTGTCTGCTGGCGGGGGCGCGCGCGCTGCTCAGCATCAGCAGAAGAGGGCACGAGTGATGATGCGGGGGTGAGGGAGGGGCCTGGGCATGGCATCTCCTCGTGCCACGGAGATGCTCCTTTAAAACTGTTGATATGACCGGCATGCTGCAAAATATCTAAAAGCCACATAATATCTTTAAATTGAGTTTAAACACTAAATTAAATACTATTGAAATTCCAGAGAATGAGTCATTTGGATGTCATCTGTTGAAAATCAGGAAAACCTTCTAGATCGTCTATAGGGGTAATTTAACACACCTAAATCAACTCTGCAAAATAATACTGGCTGAGAACAACACTTTATCCTGAATGTGTTAAAATAACTCATAAAGTGTTAAAAGAAAATCAGATGGAATGAACACTCCACAATTGGATGAACACCTGAACAATGCAATTTCACCACACTATAATTAAAAAAAATGAACAATTCACTACATAACTCATGTAAATTATATCAGAGTGCTCTTTAATCTGACATCCTAATATTTACATTTGCTTCATACTGAGCGATCAAAAAAGCTCACAGATTTTGAGCCGATGAGGTTGCTCAAGCAGCATCACGTAACTCGAGATGGTAGGTCAAAAATTCTTCCCAGCTATCCGAGCAAGAATCCAGAATCACGCCGCATAGGCAGGAGCTTCCTCTTTCAAACAGTAGGAAACAATCTCATTAAAGTCAATGTTTTTTTTGTTATAGAAGGAATATAACCGGAAGGAAATCACCCAACAGAATGAGAAACAGGTGTGCATGTAATTAGGTGAAAAACAGGTCAAGGGGAGTGGTTCTGTTCATCACAAGTATACCACTGTTCTACAACTTTTGTAAAGTACTCTATTGTATTAAAATTGTCAGTCTCATGTCTTTTCAAGTTCTGCAATTACTCTTGTTGCAATAATATTTGTAGTACAAGTAATAGAGCTGGGAAATTTGATAACGAGTATTTGATACACATTTTTACTTATACATACAATTTATATTTGTATTTTTTCATCACATGTTCACCTTAACTGTGAATAAAAACAATCCAAAAATTGGCATTGTATGATTTGTAAAAACCTAATTTCTATTTTATTGCATGGAACAAATATTTTGGTCCAGAAACAGTTAGAGAGGCTTAAGAATTTTCTTCTTAACCATGTTTAGAGCTACTGCTCTAAACAGGTCTTTTTAAAGATATTTAAAGAGTTTCTGAGTTTCCCCAATTGCACTGGCTGTGTGTTTGAGGTCATTAGCATAAACACCGAAGTCCCTTTTTCTATGTTGTTACTGAGGAAAGGAGATTTGAAAAAACCATTACTCGTTCTCTCTCTTCAGCCTCTCAGGAGTGAACTGAAATGAATCAAGCAGTGACCTCACAGAGCTACTGTCGTCTGAGCTGACAGTCCAACAGCATTTGCATTGATCTCACAACAGTGTAGCCTCACATTTACATGTCACGTTAGAACAGTAGACTACTGCTTGCATGCAAAGATTCCCACCACTACAGTTCAGCCTGAGCCTATAGAGTCAGGCTCGAATAATGATGCATTTGATCAAACGTTGGCACAATTAAAAAATGTTTTGAAAATATTCAGACATGACGTTTTATTTTTTGGGTGTAAACAGAAAATTTAATGCAATGTAACCCATGCATTGACACATATATTCTGAATGGCACCAATACTGTAAGTACCAGTAGGTCTAAGCCTGGTCTGCTGGCACACAATTACCAGAACACTTGACCTAGTTTCTTCAGGAATGTATGAAACCATCACGACATGCTGTTTTTGCCAGAAAGTGGTGTGTTCTTTTCTATAAGAATATGGGTAGCATAAAATGCATGAAAATGTTGGTAAATCCTTTAACCTGCTACATATAATAAAGCACTGCCCTCTAGTGTTTGGTGATACAAACCATATGAACATATGAACCAATATTTTGTATCATACGAAAAAACTTTGCCACTTCTGAATTTCTTTCAATTTTAAGCTGTCTTTTCTATGCTGGTAAGACCCTGCTTTATATTCAAGAGGCAGAGTTTTCCAGACAATGCAGTCTTTCTCCTTCATGAAGTCCTCAGAAGTAACCACAGCCTAATCGGCTGGTCACTCTACACAAAGTTCACCATTGGGTTCTGTTCAAACCCCGCAAGAAACAATATTGAGATGAAGGTAAAATATTGAGATGGGTTCTAATATTCAAGTGCCAAATGGTGTAGTGGTGGAGTTGGTCATCCATGAAGGGTTGACTGTTTGGTTGAGTCTCATAGATGTACATAAAACTGTGTGTTTTTTTTTATTTGAAAATTGCACTTTTGGCTGTAGTTAAAAATTTTGTGGTAGTAATAATGAAAAGTGCAAAGATTGATCCTCAAAGTACACACATAGATGAACGTAAAACATTGAGTTTCATGTATTTTGTTCAAAAGCTACTGAAAAACAAATTTTAAGACAAAACCTATATCTATCTTTTGAGACGGTCCCTAGATATGTGAATATCATATTGTCCACCATCTTGTCCATGGTCAAGCCAACCTAATGACCTAATTGTGGCTTATATAGGCAAGCCACTTCAACTCCATTGTAAAGCATCTTTGAGCATCTGGAATCTGGAAGTGCTACATAAAGTGAAGACACTATTACCATTATTATTAATAAATTCATAAAAGTGTATTGAAGTATGCAAAAAAGCAGCTGAACGACTTACTTCCAGTGAGAACAAGTTATGAACACAATTTTCTGCGATTGAGCTGAGGCAGTTCTTTCAGTTCTACACATTTGAAAGTGCAGTTATGACATTTTTAATTTTAAAATCTACCAAGTAGTTTGGTCGATGAAATATGTGAAAAATACATATTTATGTACATTATAAACTAGCACAGAGGTACACAACAGTCTATTTGCCCACTTCACTTCTCAATCACTTGATGCAGTTGCTTTTAACCCTGCTTACGCATCCAATGAACTGCTGTGAAAATCTTTTAATAAGAAACATAAATGAAGATTTTGTGACAGTGATATAAAAACTACAGGTCACTTCTTTATTTACTGTGTGAACTCAGATGCCATTAGGGGGGTGCCTTCAAAATTGGTTTGCTCCCATAACAAGAGGAAACATTGTTTTCACAATAACTGCATTATGAGACTGGTGACCTTATAATCAACAACCTTTTGCTTCCAGCAGATTTTTATCCAAACATCAAAATAAAGGAAAGCAAAACCCTTGTTCTCTATGTTTTAAAATGTTCTTAAGCATAATCAGATCAGTTCTCTAAGACTGAACAAAAAAAACTAAGTTGCGTTTTTGTTTAAAGATTATGAAGAAGTAGCCCTTATATCATTTGTGTAATCTGTTTGTTAGGTCACTTCAGGATAACCTCGCATTACAGAAATAACAATTTTATTTACTTATCTTTAGTTATTTATTTATTATTCATTTATTTATATGTATTATTCAATGTATTAAATAAGGGTGTAACAAAACATTATGGCACAATATGCCGCAATACAAGTTGTCACAATACATATTGTGTCGTTTTGTCTAGATTTCGTCTAGGAGCTGAAGTGTATTTGCTTCTTGGAGTGAGTGTGATTCTAGTCACTTCTGAAACTTCCTTTTTTTAATGTAATATTTACCAAGAGACAATTATCGTTACTCACATTTTAAAGAAAAAAGACTTTAAAATTGTTAGAAACTCCCTTCTGTGCTCTGGTTAATTTATTTTGGCCTTAGTGTTCCTTTTATTCTGGCCGCTTGTTACTTGTTCCATTGTTAGCCCGGTTCCTTCTTAAAGCCCTCTTCTCCTCTTCCCTGTGTGGGTTCATTGTTGAAATTTCATGTGACTGGGAGACTGCATCTGTTGGAGACAGAGTTTGGTGAGGCTTATGCCCAGCTGTTCCCTTTGTTTTAAGTTTCACTCTGATCTGTATTGTTTGTCCTCCCGACCATTGCTGGTTGAGTTCCTCTGTAACCTGTAATGTTTTTTTGTGTTTTTTTTTATCAGATTGTTTTGATAGTGAGGACTGCCAAAGACGAGATATATGGATGTGCTGAAAGAGGACATGAAGTTAGTTGGTGCAAGAGTAGACGATACTGAATACAGAGTTAGGTGGAAACAGATGATTCGCTGTGGCGACCCCTAGCAAGAAGAAGTTTTGGTTGTTTCTTTAGCTTGTTTTCCAGTCTTGAGTTAGTTGAGATTTTGCCCTACCACTATGTTTGTGTTTATTTTCTCATCTGTAAATAAAAGTCGATCCTTTATTGTGTTGCACTTGAGTTCATTCTCCTTCCCTTTCACCTCCTGGGAAGTGCCCTTAACAAACAAATATCTCTCTCCGTCACTTGGAGAAAAAAATGAAAATACAAACATTAATGTATCATGGACATAATATCGGGGTATGTATCATATCATGAGCACCTCTAATATTTTATGTGTCTTTCCAACTTATGTCCTACTGTATCTGTCTTACTATTTAAGTGCCTTCATGTTTGTAATGTTCTTTTTTTTAACATAAAATGCATAAATAACAGCATATAGTAATGTATATAATGTAATTAATAAATATTACATGGTACAAATCTTTCAAAGTAAATAAAATCTAATGATATCAGAACATCCAGGTTTTGAGGCTAGATTGAAACACTGGTAGATACCCACAGATCTTGCGAGGAAGGTGATTCTGTAACACTGAGGCTGAAAGCCTTAGAGCCCATGAGCTGTTCTGAGATGGAACTGTTAGTCTTCAAGGTGCAGCAATGGGTACCAACAGTGAGAAGGTGGCTATAATCTACGCGGCCCATTAATTATTTTTCTTCATCGGAGTTCTTCACTAGCATAATTTCTAAGACTAAGACTGTGGTAAAGAGTCTCAAAAGCCCTTGTCCTCACCATCACAAACTCTGGGATGTGGTTTCAGACAGTAGGAACCACTGAACACTAGAGGACAGCACCAGGCAAAGCTTCTGTCTGATAAGATTATTGTCTGATAAGGTAATGCTTGAAAATATAAAACCGCGCCACAGAAATGTTTATAAAGGAAAACACAGATATGATATGATGTGATGTGAATAACATCTACCCTTGAACTGTGTTGATTTATTACTTGATGTGCCTCAGCAATGATCTTATCTCAGCAATGTTTTTATGCCTGCACAGCTGCTGAAATAAATGATGTCATGGATATGATAATGTGAACACAAGGCCATTTGACAACTCTTATCCTGTCTTTAAATCATATATTATTCTTTGCTGATGATTCTACAACATTGTGTATAAAAACTCTTTTCTCTGGATCTGTTGCAAAGGGTGTACCTGCAACTTTTCCTTATAAGTGCTGGATATTTCAATATTATTTTAAGTTTTTCCATAATTTTTTGATGTTACAGCCTTAATTTAAGACATATAGAGTTATTTTCCCCCTCAAAAGCACATGAACTCTGGAGTGGACAGTTGAGACCAAAGCTTTAATCAAGCTCATTAATCATAGTTAAAGTTTCTTTCCAAAATGTTTTCATTTCTTTGCACTCCCACATACAATGGTATAGGAAGGTGTCATATTTAAAAGAAACAAGTTATTACTTATCACCTATACAATATTACCCTTACAGTTAAGCACAGCGGTGGCAAAATCATGCTATATGTTGTTTAACAACAGGAAGTGTGTTACCATTGACATATAATGGCCATTAAAAATGGCAACAAAAATGTCTTTAAGGTAAACCATCAAATATAAATGGGGGTTTGTTTATGCTAACCTAACAAATTATTTTTATGACATCACTTATGGCTCCAAAGCAACCAAACTGTTTACCCTAGCAACCAAATTTTCTGAACTCAATCTCAGCTTTGGTAAATGATAAAGCCATGGGGGGTTGGTTTATGTAACTTATAGTGACAAAGGGTGGCTGACCCCATCATAGCAATCTGACTTTACCATAGCAACCATTTTGGCATATCACTATGTCACGTAAGGAAAATCATAGAGATATGTGTGTCAGTTACTCATATTGGTATGGAGAACTGACTCCTCCATAGCAACTCAAAATTCAACCTTGGTAACCATTCCACTTTGCTGGTCTAAATGGCATTTTTCCACACCATCTTTAAAGTTTGTGCACAAGCTTTAGCCTTCTAGTTTAAAATCTGGTTCGATAAAATGCAAAATATTTTAGTTATATATTTATCTTTAAAATAAACAACTTTATTATTCTGAAACGTGTGCTGTTTCCTTGAAGACGCTTATTTCAGAGTTAGTGTGATCCAGTGTAATAACGCCAGCGGTCGCTGATGGTGACTCTGTCCTTGGCTCATCTGCTCCTCGCCCGCCCCGCGTTCCGCGTCTTATCGCTCACAGATAACTACACTTCACGGGGCTGGTTCTCCGGTGCGATTACACGGCAATATAGAACTCAGTCTCCTCCTCTGCAACCTTCGATCCCCGGCACTTAACTGCTCAAGATGCCCGATGCTGGCTCCGGTCAGTGCTCGCCATCATGAGCTGCTGTGATCAGAGGTGCGGGCTCATCACCGGAGCCGTTATCGGCGTCCTCATCGCCGCGTTAGGAGGAATCCTCATCCCGGTGGGAGACATGGTCATCGAGAAAACGGTGTTTAAGGTGAGCCGTCGCCCTTTCCCATCAATATTCAGCGCACACGCTTGTGTAGAGCCTCCAGACAGACTCAAAGGTGCAGGATGAAGTTCAGGAATCGAGTAAATATTTCAGGAACTGTCAAAGAAAGGTTCAGGATGCTTACGTTTTAATGATATTTTAGATTAAATGGGTTTATGGGTCAAGGGGTAGTTTTCATATAAGACCACACATAACAATTTTCGCTGCCAGTCTATTAATTAAATCCAAGCGGATAACTTTTAAACGTTCAATTACATTATTTTCACTCACTGGATTTTTTTTTTGTTGCCTCAAGGTCAGTAGCTCTCAGAGTGAAGTATATTTAATCTCAGCGACAAAAATAGAGATGTTGCTTATTTTAGAATTGGCAAGATCTGCAATGTATGTCTGGGAAAATCGTGACTGAAACGAACTCCTTTTACTCTGGAGCAGGCAGTCTAATTGTCTTTTTCAAAAGAATGCGATGTACAGTAAAGCTTTCATATAATGTGTGTTATTTGTCCAAAGGAAACTGTGTTGGAAAATGGGACTTTAGCGTTTGACACATGGACATCTGTGGGGACCCCAATTTATAGACAGTTCTGGATCTTTGATGTTCAGAATGCAGAAGATGTTCAGCGCACGGGGGAAAAGCCTGTGCTGGTGCAGAAGGGACCCTACACTTACAAGTAAGAGCTGTCCCCTTGTAGATCTGATGTAGATCTTCATGGCTTATTGTTGTAGCTTGCTAAACTTGGACAAAATTCACAACAATCAGAGTAAACAAACAAAAGGGAACTAGAACTGAAAGTTACACACCATTTATAAAACATCAAAGGAAATTATATCTACCTCAAGCAGAAATTATTTGCACACTATGATGAGACAAGTGGCGGAATTGAAAAGTCAGAAGAAAATAACATTTTCTCTAATGAAACATAGGTGCTGCCAAAACACTCACTGCTCCTTAACCTAAATGTGAGACGTTCATTCATAATATAAATGAACATCCTTTGGAAAATATGCTCATTACTTATATATATTTATGTATCTAGGCACTATACAGTTAGCAGTTAATAAGGTGTTCCATTTGCGTTGACCACTGATTCATAAGTGGTACATAGTGTTGAATTTGCAAAACTTGAGATACTGACACTGTGCCAGTGTCATCCGAAATATTCGAAAGAAAGTGGAAGAAAATATAGCATCATTTTTAAGCTATTGGTATGAAAAGAACTGGGTGTGGCAATAAATTGCTTTATGCTGCTTAATTGGCTGGTTTTAAGAACAACGGGATCAGACCCTGCATGGATTCTGACCAGTATGCTTTTTTTTAGAAATACAAGGACATTATACGCTCTCAAGATCATTTATGTAGTTTAAATAAGTAAATGTGATGGTAAATGGATACGTATTTGCACTGTATTCAAACACACAGTGTCAATCACAAAGCAATAGGGAAGTGATTCACCAAGTTCTATCAACGCTAGCTGTATTGTTAAAATGTCCCAGTTTAGTTCAGTTTGTCCTTAGAGCCATCTCTGGAAGTAGATTTCTGTGTGATAGTTGAGTTTGCACTGTCACCTCTTGCACTGGGGACAAAGCAAAAAGAAAAATATTCTGGTGCCTGAACGATTCATTTACCATACGTCCTTTCCATCGAAAGTTCAAACACTTTTTTTTATTTTTAGCACAAGTGCCAAGTACTAGCAGGTGGGAGCCATGAAAGTGGCAGGTCTCCAGCACATGACAAAATAAAAGTATGGGCCATTTTAGAGGACACTGAGAGCTGTTTCCATCCTGCTATTGTTTATCACACCGTAATTCTGTAAAATTAATTTTGATGATAAGATATGGCCAGGACATTCTTTCAGTCATATAACCCATGACGAACATTACGACCTTGCAAGAAGAGGACCACATTTACATGAGCTTGCTGTGGCGGTCTGAAAAATTAACATGGAAAACATGAAGGAAAGTTGGTGAGAAATTCTAGTGACGTAGTAAACTGGGAAGCACAACGTCAGATATGGAAAAACATGTTTTTTTTTATTCAGCTAATCAACAAAACATACGAAACACCTGCGACCGAAACAAGGAATACAACAAACTTTTTCCATCACTTTAAAATGTACCACTTTTTGAACATAGGCTTTATAAAAAACTATTATATGAAATAGCTTGCTTCTGATTTCTGATAGCTGTTAGGGAAGCATCTACACCAGGTTAACACCAGCAGCTCGGGGGTAAAACATTAGTCCGTGTATTGTCATGGACTGCTATTGCTGCCTA
This sequence comes from Danionella cerebrum, assembly GCA_007224835.1. Lineage (NCBI taxonomy): Eukaryota > Metazoa > Chordata > Actinopteri > Cypriniformes > Danionidae > Danionella > Danionella cerebrum. The sequence goes on along the minus strand of SRMA01024846.1, from coordinate 106,851 downwards.
CAATAAACAATTAAAACAATAATTTATTTCCTCCACACAGATTTTATCATTTCCGGTGTAAAAGTATGTTATTATCTTGATTCATATTAGGGATTATGGATTGTTTTCACTTTTAAGGCAATGCGCAGTTAGTGTTTGATACAGCACATTCTTTTTGGTGCAAAAAAAATTTTCTGTTGTTCAAACAAAAAATATGGGAAATATTTTTATGCTATGTTCACCATTCTTACTTAGCTTATCAAGAGAATACTCATTCTCTAAATTGATGTGTACAATATGTATTTTTAGTCACTTCTTCCTTTTCAGGGTCACAGGGTTCTGCTGATGCACTCTAGATGCTTCAAGGACGGGGGTACACCCTGACAGGTCCCCAGTCCATCACAGGGCAACTCACACATTCACTCACATACACACCTAAAGGGGAATCTATAGTTTTAAATTAACTTGGCACATGTTTTTGGTTGAGTACCAAGAGGACACCCATTCTTCACTCTGGAAGGCCAACGGCAGGCAACGAAACAGAGACCATCTTACAGAAAGGCCACAGTGCTACCAACTGCTATTAACTGTTATTGCTACCAATTATGACCCCCAGTGTTTGCTGGAATTTTCCTGGGTTCCTCCAGTTTACCACACAAGCCAGACACATACTTAACGTTTCTTACTCTAAATATAAATAGGAGTGAAGTCCAGCTAGGGTTTGGCCCTTTGCCCAATATCCAAATGAAATATGCACCAGCAGAATGCTGTGACCCTGATGAAATAAGCGCATATATTTTACACATAGTATACGAGACAGTGGACATTTGTAGACAGGTTATACACGTTGACTGCTTGTATTAAAATAGAGGTTCTGCTACAGAATGGCACGATTACTGTTGCATTCTGTCACATATCAAACTGGATCAAAAAGTACTTCAGATAAAAACACAAATTAGAATTTTATGACTAAGTGTTGTTTTTTTTACATCATAAAAATCTTTGGATGTATTTTAAATGAGGGAAATTGTCTGAGCTTCCTTCTTGCACAAGCCAATAATCATGAAAACAAAGCAAAAATAGTTTTATCTGACACTCATTTAAAAAAAAATATTTGTAATATAATAAATAAATGACAAATTAATTTGACTTTCAACGTGTGTTTGCATGACCTTAAGGAATTTTGGTATAACACCCTTAAACTGAAGCCGATAATAATGTTTTTTTTTTAAAAAAAATCAAATTTAAACTGTAATGCCTTTAAAACCATGAATTTCTAATGTGCCATGATCTGTTTTCCTCTAGAATACGTTTTATACCCAAAAGAGACATCACCTTCAATGGCAACAACACTGTGTCCTTTTTGCTGCCTGCGGGAGCCACTTTTGAGCCAAGCATGTCTGTGGGAACAGAGGAGGATGTGTTCACATCACTCAACCTCGCTGTTGCTGTACGTACAGTAATGCAGTTTCATGCCCTCCAAGCCTTTATTAGTGTCTTGTCCCTCTCTTGTTCTCAGAAAGTGTGCTCAAGTGGCTGCTGAATTTCAGAACGAATGGATGGAAAAGTATCTATGTTCAGAATAAGATACTTCCTATTTAAACGCCCTTCCTTGTGCCTGTACTTTAGATGCACGTTAGGAAGCAGCGTGGTGGCTGACCTCTGATATTGATAAAATGGCTTTATGTTGTCACTTCTGAAGCAAGTCAGATAAAGTTTCCCGAAGCTAAAGATAAAATGGTGACAATCTGCGTCTGTTAGTCAGCTCAGCACAAAGCTGATTGTTAATGAATAACCCATAAAGTTATAAAATCATCACGCCATGTGTTATGCTTTAATTAAAGATGATACTCAGATAGATACAACTCAAATTAAATTTCGGTCAAGGTTTAATTGAATTTTAAATTTTTATGACCTCTCCACATTTCTCTTCCAGGGTCTTTATGGTATGCTTGGGCATAAAATGGCAAACATATTGATTGAGCGTGTCAAAGCCAATCTCTTCCAGAACAGAACTGTGAAAGAGCTGTTGTGGGGCTACAAAGACCCTGTACTCAACACTATGATTGGAGTCTTTTACCCGGTAAGGTTTATACAACACGTGTCAATAATACAGACTTAATACATTATCTTTATCCATTTCATGGATATGCAAAAAAAAAAAATCCCATGTCAATGTTGCATTAATGAAATAGGCTTTTATACATAATGCAACTCTTTTTGATGTGCTTTATTGTGCAAAACGTTTGTGTGACTTCCACAAAAACTGGCATGACACACACTAATATTTAACAATACTCTTTATTTTGGGTTTAGATTGCAGCTACCAACTGACCATTTCAGAATATATTCAGCCAACTCCAAATCTGGAGATAGCACTTTTACCTTTAAGTATGTGGACAGCATTTTATTCTATATTTTTGTGTAATGAAAAGCAGATTTTTTGTAGGCTGATATTGTCAGAGCTATACTCCATTCCAATGAATCACTAATCAAAGAACATGGCTGGAAACAGGTGGATAGATACTGCAGTAGAGGATGCGAGGCTTTGTGATAATCAGAATTTATTTCTGACTGATTGGTTTAAAAAAATACTCATTTCATTCAAAAAAGAGAAATAATGTGACTTTCACAGTTGGGGTTAACCTATGATGAAAATTACATTTACATGTATGCATTTGAGAAATGCTTTTATCCGAAGTGATTAAAATTTTAAGGAATGTTTGCATGTAACATATTTGATCAGTTTGTACTCTTTCTGGGGACCGAGCACATGATCTTTGGGTTGATAGAGTCAAGCTCTACTGACTGCACCACAGGAAAGGAAATTAGAGATCTCTCCATTCTGGAAAAACCAGCAGTGTATCTAATTCCGCACGTTGTTTAAGTATTGTGAAAGTCATTTGACGAAATCCATTCTTGCTTTGAATATTGTATTTTAATTAGATTTTTCTCATGTGAAGCAAATTAAAAGTGAAGTGTGTGAAATGTATCTGGGGGCCTTTTTGAGCATTTTTTACTACTTTTCAATTTGCTCTAAGAAGTTATCTTTAAATCAGTTTTTTTGTGGCAATCTTTGATATAATTTATTACACCCCAGATTTTTTTTTCAGTTATTTTTTCATTACATTACTCAGTAATTCCACAAGAAAACTGAAATAATACATAAAGTACAATTCTAAGTAGTACATTTTGTCACTTTGGTAACAGCAAAAAAATTATAACAAAAATCTAAAATGCTGAGACAGAATGAAAGTTCATAAATCTCCCCTAAAAGCAAAGACAAAGTCAAAAAAAAAACAGAGAGAAATCATTATAAGATTAAATCTTTTACATTGTTCCAAGCACTTTTTGTACCATTGTGCTTTTTTGTGACAGACCTTTGAAAAACACAGACCATTACACAGGTCTTGTACTTCCAGGGGTTATCCCTCCTTTTCATCACTAGATGGCACTGATGGCACTGTTTTGCGGTTTGTAAAATGAAACTGAAAGATCTAGCATTTTACTCACATTTTAATTAGAATTTCCTTGCAACAGCCAGTGTGCGGATACTTCTATGGGTTAAATATGTTATGCTGCCATGTTTTTCTAATGAAAATATGATACCTGTGTTTGTTTCCCAGTACAATGACACCACAGATGGACCATACACTGTGTTCACCGGCTATGATGACATCCAAAAGGTGGCCACAATTGAGCGATGGCAGGGCGAGTCGTAAGTATTCTGTTAAAATATAAAAAACAGGCCCTTTAGCCCAAAAATGTACTTCTTCAAAACTATTTGAATAAATTTTAAAAATCTGTATTTGTCTACAGATCCTTGAAATACTGGAACAACTCTTATTGCGACATGATAAATGGAACAGGCAAGTTAATTACTTTTAATCTCAAGTCTGTCTGGTTAGACTTGTCTAATTTAATCTACAGGGAATTTAATTTGAAATGTGTAAACTTTTTTCAACATTATTCAACTGCAATTCCACAGATGGCTCCTCTTTCCACCCCTTCCTGGACAAGAAAGAGACCCTATACTTCTTTTCTTCCGATATCTGCAGGTACTTTAGGTTCATTCAATTGAAATATGATCAAGTGTAATTCAATAGGAAAATATAAATCTTGAATGAATCAAAGTCAAAAATATTTGTTACTTTCATTGTGACAAGTAATAGCTGACAGTTTACCCAAGAGTCTGCTGTTCATTGAGGATCATTTTCATTTCAATGGTTTATGAGATTGATGTTGAAATTAAAAAGTGTTCAAAAACCGTAATAACATTTTGAAACGTGCTCAATCACTCTTATTACGATTAAAATCCCTTCTCTCGATGAGCATTCATTACCTTTAATCTCCTCTCATCTGATTAGATCTTATCAGATAAACATGTCGATGTGGAGCTTTCACGTGTCCACTCCAGCCTCAAATCCTGACCAGAAGAGGTCAGACGTCTACTTTGATTCTGCAGGTCTAGGTTTTTACAAATTGGCTGCAGCCTGCCAAAGATATTCCTTTTGTTTTTGTCATAAATCATCAGCATTCAGTTCACAGATCAAAGCTTGACTGAGCTCGACTTCCATCAGGTCACATGATCAGTGTAAAAAATTCATTACAGAGAGCACATTTTCAAGCCCTCTGAAGCATTCGCTATTTTTTCCCCTCATATTTAAGATGATGCATTTTTTAGACGTATTTAGATATTTAACGTAATTAAAGATGTATGAATGATTTCACCTTGTTAAAAATCAAGTCATAAGCAATAATAATAGCAATTGCAAAATGAACCAAATTATGTGTTTAAAACACATTCAACAGCTACAGAGATTTGTCATAAAGATGTTACAGAAATTATTTACCATAAAAGCTGAGCATCATTTAACCATTTTAAATCTCAAAAATTAAAAATGAAATGTGTAAAACAGGGTGTAGTTAGAGGATTTATGGTGTGTAAACGCCAGAGAGGTACCAAGTTCTGTAGACCTGCAATAAGTGATTACTTAACATAAGTAAGTGGTAGAAGTGTTTAGGAGTTGGACAACGTGGAGGAAGAAGCTTTTTTGTGTTTGGAGCTCTGAAGCTCCTGCCAGATGATGCAAGGTTAAAGAGGTGGTGGCTTGGGTGATTGAGATCCAGAGAGGCTGAGTTGAACCAGACAATGATGGAGAACCAAAGGACTGACTTGTTGGCCACTGATGCAGAAGCTGGTACTACAACGTTTGGTGGGTCTTCTTAATAATGGAGTCAATGCTGGTGCTCCATCTCAGGTCCTGGGAAATGGAGGTGCACAACAACCTAAATGATCCCACTTATGCCTCAATGCTCTTCAGTATGGTTGGAGAGTGATAGACAGGGGATCTTCCTGAAGTATCCTAAAGTATGTTAATCTGCACTAGAGTGCTAGTTTGTATTCTAGTTTGACCTGCTGTCTGTATGCAGACTCCTCACCATCCAGGATCAGATCAATGATAATGTTCTCATCTTTCACAGAGAGATCATGGGATGTGAAGTCTTATATATAAAGGTATAAATATAGATTAGCAATTTGGAAAGAACGCATCAGTGGTAAGTTCTTATAATCCCCAAATAAGTCCCTGGTTTAGCCAGATGAGGTTTAGCCTCATTCACAGGTCGATTACATGAGAAGGCAAACCGTGTCCAGTGTCCAGGCCAACACCAGTGTTTTAAAAGATGTGAGAGCCACTGGTCTATGATCATTGAGCTCTGTGATTTTTGGCTTCTTGGAGATGGAGATGTTTGGTTAGAAGTGTTTGTAGAATGCAGGGACTAGTACCTCTTTAGCACGTCTGTAGGGATCTCCTTTGGCTTAACAATGCTGTCCAGAGATCAGGGAAGATGGTAATGCACATTCCCTTACAGAAACTTATATGGTGTATGTCAGGGATGGGCAAAGTCATTCCTGGAGGGCTGCAGTCCCTCCTGGTTTTTGTTCCAGCACTGCTTCATTATTATCACTGGCAATTTTTAAACATACCAAGGACAGCTTAATTTGTTGAATCAGATGTGTGTTTTTAGGAAGGTCTCACTTCAGAGTGCATGTGTTAAAAACAATGTCACAGTAGTGTAGTACCACTGCCTCCACCATCATGATTCTTGTCAACTGGTTCTTTGTGAATAAGACTGTACCTTTCCAAGATTAGGTTTAGAGTTAGGATCACGATTATTACCTCCCAAGAAGTTGATTGTGAATGCACTTCAAAATCCTAACATTTCAGTGGGTTCTGAAGACTTCACTCGCCAAACTTAACTCAAATCAGCTTATTTATAGTAGACATTCAGGTTAATTGGTGGTGACGGGTTAAATTCTGCCTTCCTGGTTGGTTAGTCAATTTAAGTCTAGGTCAAAACAAAGGTTGGAAGAAAAAAATGTGTCTAGCCATCATTGAAATGTTAATTGTTCAATCATACCACCAGTATAAAGGGGACTGCAGTCAAAGTTTCAATCTTTAATGCAACGGGGTACGTTTGTTTAGGGTTAGGGGTTTGTGTTAGTGTCAGTGTTAGATTTAGAGTTGGGGTTATGATTTGGACTAGGGAAACTAGGAAACTACTTCTGGAATCTCCTAATGTAAATCTTACTTTTAGCAAAACTTTTTTGTTTTTTTGGCTAGCCCGATTGTCTGTGTTATGGAACCCTGTCAATACAGGTGCCAAAAGAGTAGCTGCACTAAAGAAAGAACACAGGGCAACCAGTAGTACCAGTAGTAACAAGAGATGCTGGTAAAAAATAAACAAACATAGGGGAATGGAAGGTTAGTCATTTAATAGTGAAATCGGGTGTAAGACAAGTAGAGAGATTGGTGGGAGACTGGCAGAAGGTACCCAAGAGTGATAAACACACACATAAACCACGGCAGGGATAGGCACCAGCTGTCAGGGATTTCACCTTTTCCCTCTCTATTATTTCTATTTTTCTCCCTTCCATATCTGTGTTCGTGGCTTTCACACCTGATGTCTCTTTGCTCGTTTTCCTCCCAGTTTGTTTTCACCCCTCCTTTGTTAATTACATTACACCTGCTTTTCGTTGTGTCTGCTGATTTCTGTCCCTTTATATTTCTATCACTTATGTCATGAGTGTCTGGAGAGGATTCACATCATCCAGTTTGTGCTCTTGGTTTCCATGCAACATGTTTGTGAGTTTAATCGGTGCTCCACTTGTCTTTTTATTTCTTAGTTTCAGTTTTTAGTGCTGTTAATCTCCAGCTCTGGTAGAGTCTGCTTTTCTTTCTAGTTCTTTCTTTCTTTATGTTGCTGTACAAGTTTTTAGTTTATGTGGGGTTCTCCCCCTTGTATGTTTTATATGTTTGTTTAGTTAATAAACCTGATTAAGCGATGCCTGCTTTGCAAATGGGCTCTTTCTTTCTAGTCCTGCGTCATCCTTTCCGTCCTCACAGAGTACCTCCGAGTACTCTTGACTTTTTGCAGACACCTAATACTCCCCATATTGTACCTCTTCTGTTCCTGTTCCTTCCATGAATCAGAGTAATGCTGCAAAGGAGAAAGCTGGCACATTAGTGAGGGGCACCAAAGAGTCATCAGCATGGTCTTTTGACATCCTGGACCCCCAAGTTTTTTTGCCTTAGATCATAGGAATTTTCTTAGCTCCACAGAGACCCCTTAGACATTCGGTCTGGACGACAACAGAGAGGTAAAGACTGTGGAGAAGGCCCTTAAAAAAGAGCTGCTCGATGATTGCAATACTTTTCTTCTGGACCCTGTTAACTCCACCCCGAGAGTATGGGTCGCAAGAAGATGAAGAAGAGAGTTCTTCCCACTCCTATTTTTTCTACCTCATTCAGGTTTTGATGCTTCCAAAGTAACTGTGAAATTCCCAAAGATCTTTCTTTTGGGGATTGTTCTGTGATCTTCCACTTTGGTCCTTAATGTTCCTGGTGAATCAGGAGGTGGACCACCTGCCTGTCTCTCCCACACCAGACTCAATACTCCAGGAGGAGGCGGTCTCTGGCTCAGTGAGCCTCATGAAGGAGCTGAGTGAAGCTTAACCCCCAAGAGTTAGTGAATATCTTCGCTACCATCCCTACATCCACAGAGCTGCTGGTCGATGGCAAGCTCGACCGTGAGCCTTGTAGACCCCAGGAGAGTTCCTTACATGCCCTCCTACCCATAGCCAACAGGAGGTTTCCTCCCAGTTTGTCCTCTCAGCTCCTTTGGTAATTATTTCACACCTGATTTCTGTCCCTTTATCTATCGTCTGGTTTCAGTGCCTGGTTACAGGTTCAATCATTCACACAATCCAGATGTGCTATTGGTTTCCACCATGTTTGTAAGTTTAATCTGTGCCCTGCTTGGTATTTTACCTACAACTTACACGGTCCTCTCCGTCTATGAGAGCCGTGCATGACACCCCCAGACACCTGTGAGTATAACATTTGAGTTGGAGGAATGACCCCAAGCTTAAAAACAGCCTCTGACTTATTGAAAATAAAGAGAATCCAGTTCATGTTTTTCACAGAACATTAATTGAAACAGATTCTTTTTATTAAGAAAGCTTTTGGGGTCAGAACTCCAAAAGTTACAGAGTGATAGGAAGGCAAATGACATCAGTACTGATTGTGCAATAGTGAAGCGTCATTCTCAGGGTGATCTAATCCTTGTCATCCAGGTCGATCTCTGCTGAATTCAATGCCACTGTGGACCTGAAGGGAATAGATGTGTACCGATTCACGTTGCCCGATAATGCTCTGGCTGCGCCAGTGTCCAACCCAGATAACCAATGCTACTGCACAAACCAAGTGATCACCAAAAACTGCACTGTGGCTGGAGTTCTTGACATCAGTTCCTGTAGAGGTCAGTGTTTAGAGATTCTCATGTGAATTTAAGGATCTGATTTCTGTTTATGTTCATCTGACCAGCAATTAGTAAAATAATATGCATTTCAGTACTTTTTACAATGTAAATAGGCTAAGATAACAACAAAAACATATATAATCCTATTTTAAACAAATACAACAGGTTTGTGTTGAAAAACAACAATTTACCAATCTGGCAGAAGTGTGCCATTTATGTGCCATTTTTTCACATGTCTACCTTTTATAACTTAAATCAATGTATTTCAGGGCAGCAGTAGATGCAATTTGCATAATTTGAGCAGCCAAGTATAAACATTTGCAGCATTCTGGGCAGTTTACACAGCAGAAATGTCCTACCAGAGAGTATAAAAACACCCAACTGAACTTATACCAATAGCCCAACTGGATTTTTAGCTAAATAGTAGGTAAAAATAAATTCCCTGCTTGAGGTGGAAATGCACAGACATGCACCTCCCCAACACTTAAAATGAACCCTGGGAAAGGAGAAGAGCAGCTGATTACCTTATCATTATTATTACTCATACAAGTGCAGTTAGCATGTGCTCAGAAGGCAGTTGCTTACATGCAGACTCTAACCCATGCAGATATTTAAAAATAAAGTTTAGAACTTTAAATCCTAAACTCAAATGTGAGTCAATACTGGACAGAAAGAATCCGGGTGATGTGGATTCTGGAATTTGTCAAGAACCAAGCAACAGCATTCTGTAGATTGGTCAACAGTAAAATATTAATGTTTTAATAATGAGTGTCACAGCAGTGCAGTTTATTCAGGCTCTCCTTCACCTGTCATATTAATAATAATAATAATGCCATCATTTTATTTAGCGCTTGAAGCTCAAAGAAGCTTTACAATCTTCAGAGCGCTATTCATTCACTCCACATTCACACTCTGGTGGTTATAAGCTACCTCAGTAGCCCTCGGCTGCCCTGGGGCAGAATGTGACTGCCATTTAGTGCCTCCTGCACACCACCAATCACTTCTAATCAGTAACACACATTCATAAAGGGCAATGTGGTTGAAGTAGCTTACCCAAGGCCACAATGTCAAAATGGACCTGCCAGGGATCGAACTGCCAACTCCACCACCACGCCACTTGCCTCCCAGTAGTTGGCTCTAGTGGAAAAACTCCATTACATTGCTCAGTAAATTGAAGCATGCCCTCGAATGCAACCCTGTAATACTGTTCTAGAACAGCTGCCTTGAACCTGCCATCCTTTGCTACATTTGTTGAAAATGATATAAAACGGTCTCAGCCAGCCAGCCGTTGAGTTCATTGACCAACTCCAAAACATTAGCAAAGGCCAGTGATCATGTCAGGATTATCCAGTGGTATATAAATGTATATATGGTAGGAGACATGAAGGTTACAAAAAATATCAGCGGTTGCCAGCATGTAAGAAAGGAATGGAATGGAATCGGGCCTTAAATCATGCCTTTTAGTATTCCACATCAAACTGGGAGAACAGAAGATCACTGATCCATCTGATAGCCCAACATGCTCTAGATGTCTAAGCAGGAAGTCATTGGATATTTAACATGGAACAATATGCAGTGGCAAAGCTGGAAATTTGATTTTGAAATTGGCTTAGGGGTGCAGATGGAAACTCGAGTCATCCCCACTAGTCTGCCACAGTTTCTTGTAGAAACAAACAATTGTTAACAAACAAACAACGTTAACAAACAATTGAAAAATTAACAAAGCTCTGCATGTTGACCAAAAGCCCAAATATTCATATTTTTATCGTAGTCAGCAAACATTTTGCAGGAAAGAGCATGTGAATTAAAGGATTGAACACCAGATTTCAGCTGTGAAAATTGGGTCACAGTGAACTTACTAAAAAACTGTATTAAAAAATCCATCAAAATGATAAAATCCATGCGTTTTGTGGTAGTTTTTTTCCCAAATATAATTTTGAAATTCTCCAAAATGCTTCTTCTGGAATTAAGCATAATTCTAAGACATTAACAGGTTTGCAAATTAATTTCCCACTTAACACACCATTCTCCACAGGATTCCCAGTCTACATCTCTCTGCCACACTTCCTTCATGCCAACACTGACCTACAGCAGGGGGTGGTCGGACTGAATCCAAACCAGGAGGAACACAATATATTTTTGGATGTGGAACCAGTATGTTTTTATGATTTTACTTAAAAGATTATACTTTGTTTTTAAATAAGTAAAAGTGAAAGCAGAGCTAATTACTTTAAATTGTTGTAGATTACAGGTTTCACTCTGAGATTTTCAAAAAGACTTCAGCTTAACATGGTTTACGGTCCATCTGAGGATATTTTGTAAGTAAAATAATAACGCTCACAACTTTTAACTGTCATTCTTGACTTTACTTGATGCTTTGTGTTTCAACAGAATTTTGAATCAAATCAGGAAACTCACATTTATGCCTCTTTTGTGGTTGAACGAGGTGAGTTTTTTTTTATGAATTCTACTGACAAATGCTGACATTTTTGTAATAATTTGTGACCAGACTTGCATGTTGTTGTTTTTTTAAGTCATAGGGATTTATTGTAATGGGATCGTTACCAACTTTAAAATAGAAGCAGTTTTTCATCAAACTACACAGTTTATCCAGAAGCAAACAAGAATGTCATATATATATGTATAAGCAATGCATACAGCCAAAAAATTTAATGCTGCACAATTTAGTATTAACCTTCAAAACAACCACTTCTCATTTCTATGTTTGAAAATCAAGTGAAAACAGCTAGTTGGTGTTAAAAGATGTTAAAATGAGTTTCAACACAGTTTAAAAATTAGCTATAAAGTAACCAAAACGCAATGGCAGTGAGAGAAAATAATTATTTATAATTATTTAATAATTATACTCATGGAAAATATGGTGTTGTTAATTTATATCATTACAATGCTTTCCATCAGCAAAACTTAAAATTTGGTTCTTATAGACCCTGGTAATACCATAAACACTGATAAAACAAACCCATACATTTCCCAGCATGAAACCTTTACGTTATTTGGTTACAAAATTGTTGTCTAATGATCCTGTCTCCTTCTTATCATTCAAATAACAAGCTGGGGTCTGGACGAGACTGTTCTCTAGTAAATAACACTTTTGGGAAATATTTATACACTTTTAGCATAGCTTAGCCAAAATGAATAATTCAGATTAAACTAATGACCAATGGAAGTCTTTTTGAGCATTTTTTTTTACTACTTTACAATTTGCTCCAATAAATGACTCTTTTTGTGGCGATGCTTGATATTAATTTTTAGTACAATGCCAGCTTACTTTCTATAAATATTTTCAGTATTTTCTTTCAATTTTCATTACATTACACAATAGTTCCACAACAAAACTGGAAATTGTACAAAAATTACAATTCAGAATATTAAATTTCTTCTATTAATTTTTTTACTACAAAAAAAATAAAATAATAAATAACAATTGTTATGCTTTATAACAAAAGTCAAAAGTGTTGAGACAAAATACAAATGAATAAATCGCCCCAAAAGGCAAATACATGATCAAAACAATGTGAAAATCTAAAAACCAGGCTAACTTTTCCTAAACCTCATACACTGATCCAAGCCACATCACAGATATTGTACTTCCAATGGTTATACCATCTTTTCCATTCCAAATATTCACTACTATATTTTGTAGTCAACATTTACCCTTTTGCCACTATTACAATGCAATATCCCTCTAAATCACGCTAAAGAGGTATGATAAATGTGGTATTTGTTTGGTTTATTTTTACAATCGGATTTAAAGATCCTTAGCTATGCTAAAAGTGCTATCGCTACACCTTGAGAATGGCTGACTACATGAAAAAATAGTAAAACCCTACTTGTTGTATTGTTCCTATGATAATGGAAAAAGAGAAGTATCCCTTTAAAGGTAATATTGAATTATCACTATTTAATATCTCGCATGGTCCCAAATGGGCAGCAGTTTAAACCAAGTCTAGTTCTGTTATCTCTGTTATAAACTGGTACTTTAGACTCACTGGAACCAACAACATAAATCAAGACTCTTTAATCTGATAAATAGAGCATTGTTATGGTCTATAAACAGCTAATCTCACACATGTCTGGTCCCATGTCTGTTTTGCTGCTGACTCTTACACCTCTCTGTTCAGACGGCTGTTCTGGATGATGAGACAGCCGACATGTTCAAGAAAGAGCTGATTTCCCAGATCGACCTGCTGGAGGGCTTTCAGATCGGACTCTTAGTGATTGGGTCGGCCATATTTGTAGGCTGTATCATTGGGTTGATAGTGGTCTGCTCAAAACCAGACAAACCTCGTATGGTTTGATAATGGGAGGGATGCTGGTGCTTTAAATGTTTGATTGTTGATAGAAACCGTAGAGGGGCCTATCATAATGTATGTTGCAACTGTGTTATTTGAGCTCAGAAACTGTAATTCTATTTATAATATAGACTCTACATTTTTGTGGAGCAAAATGATTTCTTTATGTATTTGCTTGATATTGTTATCAAGTTATCTAAGCTGTTATCAGGGCAAATGTTCTGCCTTTGTGTGCTCTTACTGTGGTTAATTTAAGTCTGGAATAGTTTTGTGTGTCAGCACCACAATTTCAGCAAAACACTATTAAGAACTTGTCATATTTGTTATTAACACATTTGTTCATTTGTCATGAGCCATAAATATTAAATGCTGGAAATCCACATGGATTGTGCTATTTTTCATTCATTCATTCTTTCATTTTCCACCCCGTTTATTCCCTTTTGGGGTACACCCTGGACAGGTCGCCAGTCCATCGCAAGGCAACCGGTGAGCCTCAAACTGACAACCTTCTAATTGGAGGCCACAGAGCTACCCACTGCGCCACTGTGCCACCTTGTGCTATTTTGTTTTTGCTATAATCTACAACGGCTAAGTATAAGTTAAATTGAAGCGCACGAGGGCAGATGTTGAGTTTAATGTGTAATTCCCTGGGAACAACCTCTGATTTGTGAAATATGAAATGCCTGTGATCCTCTCGGAGACACTGTTCTTCCTTCTGGTTTGATACTAAGAGATAGCTCTAGGTTTAATTAGGCAGTTAGCTTATTATCAGTCATGACAATAAAACAGAGCACTCAGTGGTTTCAGAGCATATTTTGCATTTCAAATAAGAAAAATATTAAAAGTTACATAAAAAATCACAAGTTAGGTTTAGAAAAGTAAAGACCATGTTTTCTATAATTACTTTCTATGTTTGAGTGATATACATTTTTTTCTTGAAATGTTGATTTTGATTCATAAAAACAAAATTTGTAAGTCTCAGAAAAAGTTACCTGCAAAGCTTACTGACCCTTTAAATGTTTCATTCTGCAAAACAAGGTTTCACAAATATGGGGTATTTAGCTGACTTGACCGATATCCAGAAGACAGTTATAGCCTCCTACACAAGGAGGGTGAGGCACAAAAAATGCTTTACCCGAGAATATTTAAAGAAAGTTGTGTAGCCTACATTATATGTAATAACCTCATTAAATTATGTCAAAAATATGTAATAATTTTTGGCTCATTTAGGCCCTGACCAAATAATCCTGACGTACAAGAGTTTGAAGTTATTTAATTGTGTACTTCGGGCTGATGTCAGTAATAAATATGAATGCTCAATACATTTAGTCAAATAAAATAAATGAAATTTCACCCATTGAGAAATGCTTTACTGATAACAACAATACAGATAATAAAAATAAAAACAGGTGCATCAAATAGATACAACGGACCAAAGAAACCTTGCTCGTTTCACACTCAGCTTAGCTATAAAGAAATAAATAAACAAAATAGATTAGTATGTAATGAATAAAATATATCTGTATAGGGATCTATTCTAAACTCAAAGAAAGTGTTTTTTATTTCCTATTTTTTGAGCTCTTTACACCACTCCACACCTGACATCACATTAAAAACACACTGAGAATATATCAGTTTAAAATTAATTCCTCTCCATTCCTTTCCTCAGTAACCACGATCCGATGCCGCACTGGGTCTTCTTTATGGAGATGAACTGATGACTGTTGATTATAGTCTGTACACATTTTTTTCAGATTTTTTCATTTGAAGTGAGAGGGGGGTGGGGTGTTCAAAGGATGGACTATGAAAGAAAAAGAAACACTTTTTACAATTTGCCAGTTTTGTTACGGTCTTTCACTATAGCATGTGAACAAGACAGTGTGATGCATCTACATTTTTCTTTCTATGGCACACACCAGCCTCTCAAGGTACATAGAATTGCCAATTACTGACATCTAGTGGTCAGTTTCAATAGAATTACATTCTGTTTCCAACTGGTGTCTCAAAAATACAAACAAGTCTAAGATTCTTATCAAATATTTATTTAGCAAATAACATAGAAATGTACAAATAATTATGGATTTGACCCATTCTACAATCAATGGTGCTGCTTTTTTATCTAGCATTTAGGATATTTTACAGTAATGGAAAAGTAAGTTAAACCCTGAATAACTTAATATTTCAGGTGTGGGTTTAACTGGCATTTCTTTAGACAAACATGACAAAAAAAGACTGCTAGCTTTTAAAACAAATAACTTTTGTTTAAAAAAAACAGCTATTTCTATTAATTTATAACTAATTCTATTCAATCAGTAGAGCATTGCTCAAGCAAAGCAAAGGTGGTGGGTTCAAACTCCAAGGAAAGCAAGAACTGATGAATTGTGTGTGTGTGTGCGTGTGTGTGTGTGTGTGTGTGTGTGTGTGGATAATAGAGTGTATCCAATAAATAAATATAATTATAAAATACAAATTATAAAAATGGCCTATCTTTATCGTCATTGTCTCTCTCCATGCTTCATCCATTTCTCTCATAGCCCCTCCCCTTAAACCAAAATGGCTGAAAAAACTAATGCCTTCAAAAAGTTGAAAAAAAAACACATTTACTTTTTCAAATCCAAAAGAAACTGTGATCATGTGGATTTAGGTTTGAGAGGATTGAGGCTTGACTTCATCATTCCAAACATAAATGGAATTGTTAACAAATTTGCTCATGTTATTCCAAATAGTAGCCCATGCCACTTATTGGAGGTTATAATGGCTTGTAACGTCTTAATGGACACAGACAGAAAACAGTAGTCCATTCAACGTTAATCCAAAGTCTTAGATGTTTGGCAGGTCATGAGTCACTCTCGTTTTTGACTCAACACATATCCATGAATATTAACATTGCAAATTAATGATGTTACCTTTGTAAAATATTGGCCAAACACACCACACACTTTATAGCCCCCGTCTGTTACAGCATCTCCAGACAATCCTCTCTTTTCTCACATGAACATCTGTGATGAAGCTGAGTGATGCACTTTGATCTCAGCCTCATGTTTAATGCTTCCAGAATATTCTCATGCAGTGTGCTCAGACATTACTGATACTTTCCTTAATAAAAAGCTGCAGTCCACAAGCTCATCACAGTTATTCTCCATGTAAGTATCCTCTAAATATTATACACATTTAATGTGGTTGTGCAGTTCAGCTCATGGTATTTGGATGATACCCAAACCCATCATACATGTCACCATTTCCCTAAGGATTACGACCAAGTCAGAGACCTTGACAATATTATGGGTGCTGAGCTCTATTTTAAAAAGTAAATTAATGTTGTGTTTAAGAATATATTTTTAAGTTGCGCAAAGCTGAAAACTTTTGACACTTTTGAGACCTTGAAACAGGGGTCCATGCATTTGTGTTTTCTACAGAAATTGTGGGACTTCAGCCCAATTTCACTTGTTCCCTGTCAACTGTGATTAATATAAAAATGAAAAATTTGTTTTATAGTCTTACCTGAATTACCTGTAACAAAGTCTCAGCTTTGGATAAACATACATTGAAAAAGTATCTGAGGGATCTTTAAAATTTAACTCAAGAATCTAGAGCTCTGCACTCATTAGAGGTTGGACTCTTTGCAGTCAAAGAGTTCATTTCATTTTGACATCCCTAGAACAGTTTACCAAATGAAGTTTTCTTCATTTCTTCATTTTTCAAAATTTCTTATGATGTGAGAGTCTTTCACAACACCGGCACTTGCCATCTTCGTTTTGACCAGGTATTATTTTATTATGTTGGCTTGAAAATATCCAAACTGGTCTTACTCAGGTTGTTATATATTTTTGGAAAATCCATTAGAATGCTGGAAAATTTGACTTAACATGTGGTCTAACTGTTTGAAACTGTTATAGAACCTTAAAACTCACTACACTTGTGGAGGTCACCAATCACTATGCAAAAGTATTATGCTCTAGAAGGGGTTACATATTTGGAAACATGGAAGATCACAGAGAAATGTGTATTAATATTATGTTAATCATAGTAACACCTTAATTTCGCCTTACTGACAGATCCCTAGCAAACAAAGAATTTACCCTAGCAACCAAATTTTATGAACTCTCTCTCAGCTTTAGTAAATGATAGCAACATGGGGGTTGGTTTAAAAAAACAGGCAGTGAAAAAGGCAACATTTTATTATGTCACTGACTCCTCCATTTCAACCAAACTGTTTGGCATAGCAACCAATTTCGGATATCTCTATCTCAGCTCTGTAAAATCATAAAAACATGGGGTTTGGTTTATTTCACTGATAGTGACATGGAGACATTGTTTTATGGCACGTACCCCTCGATAGCAACCAGGCTGTTTACCATAGCAACCAATTTGGTGAATCATTGAGAAATAAGGGTTGGTTTGTTTCACAAACACAATGTATTTTGGACGGTATGATTATTAATTGAATTTTTTACATTATTCACAAATTATATGTATTCCTTTATCTCTCTTTTTTCCCCAAATTAGATCATATAACGTTATTAGGCTCATCTGTGCTTTTATCAATGTTATAGTTTGAACAAACTGTTGCACGTGTCTTGAATAAAGTGAATCTATTTTATACACTCATATTTAACAACTTTTTATAACATTTAGTTATCTTGGAAGGTTTGCCTATCATGCTCACTTATCAATAGGCAGCAGACACTTACGGTATATGGCTAGTCAGAGGCCTGAACTCAAGAGCAATACTGGAAATCATGTTACAATCAGAACAACCATGCAGTGAAATCAAGCAAAAAAAAGCCAACATTTTCATGTTTTTTAGGTAAAAACTGTGATGTCCATACGCACAACTGGACTTGGCAAAAATTGTCATTTTTTTTTTTAAAATTCAGTTCACGATTCCTTTGATAACAATCATTAGTCGTTATCCTAGTATTTTCTTTACCTGCTATAATTTATCTGAAACATTATCTTCATTTGATCTGCTCACACCTCTGAAAAGGTCTAACCTGTAATGTACTGCGTATACTATTGGTAAGTTTATGCTTTCTTATTTTTTATTTAAATCTGCTAATCTTGCGCATGATTATACAACACTTTGGGCAACTTGTTTTGTTTTAAACGTGCTATACAAATGATAAATGTAAATGTAATTGACATTCATATTTTTCCATTTAAATGTTAAAATGATTTCCATTAAAATGATAAAACATAGCATAGTGCACACTGTTTTTCCAGTCTATTTTTTAAGAGACTACTTTCATTTTTGTTCACTTGCAAATGTCCATTCACAGACTGGCAAATACATTAAAAAATGATATTGAAAGTTTACTTTCAATTCCCACCCAATTCCTATTTGAATAAGAAATGTATTTATACGTACATGGACACTTTTATATCATGAAACTTGAGTGCCTCTGTTTATTTGTGGACTGAATCTTCAGCTCAAGCTGTTCCTAGTGTCATCTGCTGTACAGGAAGCACTTGAAATGCTCACAGCTTGAAAGAAAACAAACAAAAGTCTTTGAGGTGATTCATACGGTGGTATCTTCCCCAGTGTCCTCTTGCATTTCTATTAATGTTTGTCTTTATTTCTTTCGGAATCCCTCCATCCAAGGTGCACTTAACCAAAAGAAGAGGGGATATTCAAGACCCCCCTAAAAAAAAATTCTACAAATCATAAATAAAATATGTTTTCAATTATATTTAGCTTGGACTGAACATTTAACTTTTCGTTTCATAAATAATCACAACAAAAGGATTATGAAGGTTGCATTGAAGTCTATTGAGGCCCTGCATCCACCTTCATCATCAAGTCCTTGGTTTTCCTCTCTTCTGTTAGTGCTGCTGTGAGTGGTTCCTGCGGTTCCTGCTCTTGCTGTGCTCCAGCAGGGGCTTGAGTTTGCCTAAGTCTCCTCTAGAGGGACTTTGGAGACTCTGCATCTGTTTGCGTTCCTTGCAGTATTGGTGCATGGCCATTGTCTCTGCAGGGTTAAAGGAAGACACTAGGGTTTTTGGGTGGAGTGCTGCACCCCAACCCCACGGAGACTGGGCTTTACTGCTGAGGGCTCCAACTAGTGCCTCACTCAACACCCGCAGGCGGATTTTTGCCAGGGTGCGCTTGAAGCCATTTTCTGTGGCCAGGCAGTGGTATAGACCCTGGTCTGAGGGCAGCACAGAGCGCAAGAGCAAACCATGATCGGTGGAGACCACTCGTTCACTCAGCTTCACCTAGAGAGAGAGAGAGAGAGAGAGAGAGAGAGAGAGAGAGAGAGAGAGAAATGAATGGTTTTCCAAAAGTCTTGTTCCTTCAAGGTATTTGTTGATCTGGGAGGATCCGGGAAGAGTTTTGTGGATCTCGGAGCAATACTGATTGGAGATGAATGGTGCTGTAGGATGCTGTGAGAACCATGCTGGTTCAATGTACCTTCACATTTCTAATACACCCCTCACCATCACACTTTTTATTTGCTTCATGGAGATCACCATGTATTCTGGGTGAGAATACCTGGGGGTCTGGAACCATATGTCTTATATTTCTACTTGGCCCAAACTTTTTTTCTACTTTTTCCTATTTGTCCAGCTATTTGACCAGAAAGGCCTGATCAATCTCTTTACTTTGAATTGTTGATGTAGAGATGCATACAACTCTTCGTATTCTGTTATCCTCGTGTGAGCTAGTTTCATTATAGTGCTTGTTTTTCCAACCATCCCGTGGGATAAGTTTTTTTGCAATTTTCTTGTTCGACTGACAATTATTACTTAACGTAAATCAAAATGTAATGTAATTTTTCTTCTGATTGGTTCTTTCCATAGTAAATTATTATCGTTATCAAAAAGGGCTGTCAGTTGTGTACCAAGTTGACTTCTGAATCTGCACAACAAAGCTGATGGTCACAACCAAATCTATTTCAGGTGATAGCATCATGAAGCTCACAAGGCAAAGGCCATGCATTTGAAGCTCTGTCGACAAAGTAAAGTTTGGCTACTGTAAGAATCAGTAAGAATCATAGACTGTATATAAATATGGACGGCATGACAGCGCCTGCTGCCATTTGCCTAATATGAAGCTTTTTTCGAACTGGAGAGGAGGCCGCCTGTGACGGGTACACACGCGTACACAGAACTTCCTGATATGGATGGAACCATTATGGGATCTGAGCTAGCCTCGAGTCTGACTCACACACGCTCCTCTCAAACAAAGTCCGTTATATACAACTTATTTTGTATTTCTAAACATGAATTTGAGCGATTTCCTTTTTAAGCCCAATTCTTTACCAACGGAGCAACGGGAGAGCTATTGAAAGCTAAAAAAAGAAAAGCATATGATGTTTGTTCACTCTATAGGTAACTTTCGAAAATCTATAAAACTATTTGTATAAATAACGTAATTTCTGAGGAAATAACGTTATTTAATTTGGCTTTTTCCGATTTAGCTTCTATTAGGCTGGAATCATTCCCCACAGTTCACTCCACCAACAGTTTGCTTCGAATACATTGTTAGCTACTCCCCTCAGCCAAGCCCTATGCTGTTTTTTTTGAGCCAAGCATCTCAAAACTTATGGTTAAACATGTCTGTGATGACCTACAATCACAGAGAGACTCAGGACAATACCAGAAAGCTGATTGGCCGTTGCATGTGGGTTTGATTTGTAGACGTAATACAGCGAATTATATTTCAACTATTGAAGTACACCACCACAAATCAGAAAATTTACATCTACATAGAAAAAATAGAATCTGTGAAGAATTATTTAAAACCTAAAACTGTGATATATTTTTAGGCATTGAAATTGGATTTTGACATATTAAACTTCTTAAGCCCAAGCAAATACTCAGAAGAATCTAGACAGTGATTTGTTAAATGAGAAAAATGATGGGTGCAACGGTGGTGCAGTTTGTAGCACTGTGGCCTTTTAGTGAGAAGGTTGCTGGTTCAAGACTCACCAGTGACCTTTCTGGGGGGAGTTTGCATGTCCCTTGTGTGGGTTTCCTTCGGGTACTCCAGTTTCCTCACAATCCCCAAAAAATGCGTCAGATTAATTGAATAATCTAAATTCCCCTCAGTCGTGGATGAATGTGTGTGTTGCCCTGTGATGGACTGTTGACCTGTCCAGGGTGTACCCCCACCTCTCGCCTGAAGTGCCTGGGTGGCCCTCCGTGAGCCCGAAAGTGACCAGGCGGGTAAAAGAAGATAAAAAATTGATCTTTTGAGGTGTCTATTAGTCTATCATCCACCACACATATGTGGCATCCCATTTGTTCTATATTATAATTTATTCTGTTCTGTTTTACTTTTACAAGGGAAATTTGCTTCCTGATTGAATCAGCCTAATGTAGAATTTTAAAGAGTAAACCTTGTCTGATTGCTTCATACACAATGACCTGGTACATCATCAATTAAGCATCTCTGTTTATGTGACATATTGTGTCATTTTAACCCAGCGCCTGTCTGACCTCTTTCCTGCGGTCGTTGTCTCTCTGAATGAGCCACTTCACCGAGGCCTGTGGAGATTTGGGCTGACACTCCAGGAAGGTAGTGTTGTTTTTGACACCATACTGTGTCATCTCCACTGCGTTCCTGTAGGCTGAAACAAGGCATGAGCAAGCGTTAGCCACTTGGCACGTGCTAATTTTACTTGTACTGTTGTAAGCCTTGCAGATGGTCTCTGAGTTCATGGAGTGTGAAGGAAATGAGATTCTAGTGAGTAAAAGCTGTTTTTATAAATGGTATGCCCATTGATCATAGCTATCAGGCATTCAGCATCTGTCCTCATAGATGCTTCCTGTCTTCTGCGCATACAGCTTGCATTCCTCGTTGAGATTCATATTTAATCATTGTACTGTCGTCCAAGTGATGAGCTGAGAAATCTGGATCACTCTCACTCAGCATCAGTGCCAATTGTATTCAAATAAGCAGGTGTTGTGGTCCCATGACAGCTTTTTTCTCAGGGACAGAGAGGGTGAAAAACACAAGACAAGAGACAGATGGACACAACTGAGTGAGAGAGTGAGATGTGTGTGGCTGCATCTTAATTTGCATATGTCAAGTACTGAAATCCTGAAATGTTTCTTGCACACCACTGTTTGCATGCTGCGTTAGCAAGTCTAGTGACACACAACCATTTGGCTTTTGTTGCATTAGCATTGGCTAAGTTCATGCCTGCGAACATAATTATTTGGAGCAGTTTGCAATGATAAGTTACCCTTACATTATTCTATCCCTGGATGTGTTGTTTAGAGGCTGACATAGTAACTAGAATAATCATAGTTTTAATTGTAAACGCAGTGTTTGATTATAGATGCCTTTGCTAGAAAATGGCAAAGAAATCAAACATTGTAAGCACAAATGTAACCCTTCCTCATATATAAACTTATTATAAATTACTATTATTAAATTCCCCAGTTAAACTCTGTTCCAAATGGCTTTGTGATTTGTTGTTACATTTTGCTACACACATTTACAATTTTTGAGAGGTGAAAGTCAGACTGTGTGATAGGCGTCTTGATGAATTGTCCTTAACGCAAGTTGTTTTAAAACTGCAAGACTGTGACACAAAAAAAAACACCAAAAAAACACAAGCACAAATAAGGAATGAGCAAGAAGTGGCACTTGGCGCATGCTAATTTTACGTGTACTGTTGTAAGCCTTGCAGATGGTCTCTGAGTTCATGGAGTGTGAAGGATTGTTGACATTTTATTCTTCTATTCTTCTATTAGTGGGGCAACCAGTCTCTCTATTACACCAATGAACATCTAAAGTTTTATTGAGAAAGCTCTCAATTATAAGATATATAATTTAATATTTCATTGGCTTTATTTCATTTTTGTTACCTTTATTGGACAGAACTTTAATGTGATTTGCCTGAAAATTGTGTAGTGTCAAGTGATAAGTGGCTCGAATCAATTTTTGTCACTTGGGACTCTACCACAATGACTAGAAAAATACTAAAAGAAGGAAAAAGTTGAATCAACCTGAAAATTATATTTCTTTAGTAATTTTACAGGTCTAAACCTGTGTTTAGTTTTAAGTACACAATTCAAGCACTTGACTTTAGCAGGCAGTTTATGTGAGCTTATAAAAATGTACAATTTTGGTGTAACATTTCCCTTTCTGAATTACGCTTCAATCCGAATCGACTTACAGGTCGGGAGTAAACATAAGCAGTTTGTTGCCAGGTCGGAATATTCCCATGCACATAGACGAGGTTCAAGCTGATACAGAATATAATTCAGTGCTTCAGAGGGTTTTCATTCTTCAAAGTTGAGCAAACTCACAATTTTTCAACTCAAAAACATTTTTTTCAACTTTTATTTTCTGATTATGATCATGTGACAAACTGCTCACTGAAAGATTCAAAATGTTCTGAACACATGCACATTTTTGCTTAGCTTAAGTGTACTAGAACTTTTTTACCTTTGAGATTGAAGCCTCTGCACTGAGTCAGTGGATTCCCATGCATAATATCCTGCCTTCTGCTTCTCCTGAAATAACATTGACACTAGATCAGTGTGGCATAGTTTCATTTGCACGTTCTTTATTTTCTACATTGCTGCCAGAAATTTTCTTAAACACTCCTCGACACGAAAGACAAATGTTTAACTGAAATTTTCCAAAGACAATTTAGTGGAAGAAAGTGCTTAAGAAGCAAAAAGTATTTTCTGTTATTTTAGGTGAACCATATGACAATATTTCCATAACTCATGTACATTAAACTCAATAAAAACCTTTTTGCTTAGGCATATCAGGTTCCTTCTGAGCATTTCACATTCTGTAATTTTCTACTTAGAAATATGGTATCAAGCTATATACAGAAGAAGATCAAGAGCAAAGTTTGTGAAGGTTTTCCATGAGGCTGCAGAGCTTAGTTTAGAGTAAGTACATGAGTGAGGTGGAACAAGTTCCAGTGACTAGAATTTCATTCAAAATAGCAATAATGCAAATTATTCAATTAGAAGAATCAGAATCAGAAGTAGCTTAATTGCCATGTGTGTGTGTGTGTGTGTGTGTGTGTGTGTGTGCGCACACAAGGAATTCCTTTTGATACAAAGGAGCCGTCAGTGCAAACAACAAAGCACAATACAAACCACAAACATACAATAATAAATGTAATTGCAATGCAATTGGTAATTGGTAAGTTGAATGGCAGGTTTAAAATTCAAAGCATGTGAAGAGCATCATTCGTTGCCCTGCTACTTTGTGTGAGAATCTGAAATCTGCAAACAATTTCTGCAAAAACTTCTGATTTCAAGATACAATGTGGAGGAAATTGTCATTGTGAGGAATAAGATGCTGACATTATTGCACATGTAGTACATTTGAACTGAATTAACCTTTAGAAATCTCTGTATGCCAATCAAAGCGGCTATTTTGACTTAAGTAGAAATGTCATGAGCCACCTATTGTTTAAGTTTGATTTCAAATAGTATATTTCAAAACGGTTATACATTTTTTTATTTTTGTTTTCAGCGTATATTACAATGCCATAACACATAATTGGAAAGGTAATTCAAATTAAAATGTGAGAAAATGTTTGATTGTCTTTTGTTTCATTTTACAGACCCCAAATAGGAGCCATCTAGTGGTGAATAAAGGGATAAACATTGGAATTACAATAGTTGTGAGTTGGCTAGCGTATTTTGAAAGTTCTGGGATAAAAAGAACTTGGAACAGTGTATACGGTTTAGAATTTATAAGGTTTTTTTGATACAATTTTCACATTGTTTTGACCTTGTATTAGCTTTTGTGTGTGGGGGGGGTATGAATTTTTATTTTGTCTCAATTTTGTTTTTGTCATAAAAGATAAAACAGTTTTTTTTTATTTTTGCAATAAAAATGACATAATTTTTATTTATTTATTTTTATTATTTTTTTTAGGTTTGTTGTAGAATTATTATGTAGATTCATAAGGCCCTGGCCCTTATGTAAAATAATGAAAAAAATATTTGTAACAAAAGCTGTACAAATATATTCATTCATCTATTCATTCATTCATTGGGATTTGGGATTGTGGGGGAAACCGGAGTACCCAGAGGAAACCCACACAAGCACAGGGAGAACATGCAAACTCCTTCCAAGAAGGTCACCGGTAAGCCTCAAACCGATGAACTTCTAACTGAAAGGCCACTGTGCTACACAGTGCTATAAAATAAAATAAAATAAAAAGTTTGAGATAAGTAAAAAACACTCAAAAGGCCCTGGACTTCTAAGGGTTAATACTACTTACAGTATATTCATAATATACATTTGATACTTTTCTAATGCTCAATATGTACTAACTAGTTCACATAATGCAGTTTTGTTTGAGGGGTTGGGGATGAGAGGGAACTGAAGCATTCTTCCTTTTTGCCATTTTTAAATGTGGTGTAATGTCGTTGCATCTGTTGTGGTAATTTGTGGTCAAATGTAACCTCTAGTGTCATTTTTTATACTCCAGCAAAGACATTCCAAATCCATTTGCATGAAGAATTTGACGCTAGAGCTCTTTAAAATATAATAGTGACTAACCAAATTAGAACAGGCTGCCAGAAGAGTTTTTTCCCTCTACTGTGACTGAAATAACCCATCATTTATCTCTGGCCCACTGATAATTATACCTCCCTGAATGCTACTGCATGTGTGTACCTCTTGCCGGTGGGATAAAATCGAGAGCAGCTGAGTCCATCCCAGGCACAATAGGGGTCTCGAGCTAAACAGCAGTCAGCACAGGCCGAGCCATAGGCATCACAGCGATGCAAAGACACCTGGGAAACGCCATGCTCGGAGCTAACATATAGCTGTTGCTGAAACACAAACAGAGCAGAAAGCCTTTATTTAACACACAGAGCTGGTGACGTGTTAATTACACATTATTAAAGAAACTCCACAGTTCATCACCTCCCCCGTTTACTAAATTTAGCATGGTTTAGTCACAAAATGAATCTCTACACAAGCTAATAAATCTACAATGGTGCTTACCTTTTTTGAAGAAATTCTTAAGTTGGTGATGGGAGACTGCTTCTGGAAATTATGACAAATGGAAAAGGCTTTTTTTAGTTAGCATTTTTTTTTTGTTTATCAAACAAAATGACAACTGATGCAGTTATTTGCTTTATATGTCTGAGTCAGAACAAAATTATGGATGATACATCACTGCCTCCTTTCATTCTAGGGAATTCAAAGTGAAAAAGAGAGGGATTGGGGAGCTGACATGACAAGCAGTAGGAGGATGCACATACAAAGCAATAATCACAAGAGGAGCTGGTGCTTAAACTGTGAAGAAAATGCAAATACACTTCAGTTTTTTATAAAGAAATCAACTGTGTTGAAACTTATTGAACAATTAACTTTCATGTGAAAGTGCCCAGCTTTAAGTACGGTACTTATTAGGACTCTAACAACATATCGTTGTACAAAATATATCAGAATACTTGTCAAATATGCAAATTGTCACATTATGTATCTTGGAGCTACAGGGAGATATTGTCCACGAGCTGAAGTATATTTTCTTCTTTGAGTGATTTTGATTCTAGTCACTTCTGAAACTTCTTTGCCTTGTCTTCTTGTTTTATGTAATATTTAATAGACAATTATTCTTTACCCACATTTTAAACAAGAAATCAAACTAGACCCTAGCCTTCCTAATTTTGTGGTCTAAAAAAATGTTGAATAATATTTTTTCAAATTATGGTTCGTTGTACATTTTTAATAATTGGTTAAAAATAGTGATGTAAAGTATTGATGGATTGTCACAACCAGGTTTCGAACCCGGGTCTCTGGTGTGGAGACTGGAGTGTGAACCACTGAGCCAAAAAGGCAGTTTTGTTGGATCCAAAGGAAATACACTCCAAGAGGCAATCCAGGATACAAGGATTTATTAAAAAAATTCAACTTCAAGATTCAAGTCGAGTTGCTACCAGTTCTTTTCATGTTCAAGGCCTCTATACACAAATCCGAATTGAGATTCGGACAAATCTTCAGATGGCTTCTCAGCAGGGTGCTCTTCGTCTGGGTCGAGGAAGTATTGATAAAACGACTCTGAAGATGCTGCCTGAAGATGGCATTTGCAGTAAAACAGATGCACTCTGCGCCACAAAAGGTAACAGGAAAAAAGAAGGAGACAATAGGGAAGAATTCGGGATGTCAAGTGGTTTATACTGCTGGTGGCTGATCAAATACGTGGAGAAGAGAGGATTTGTGGCACGCTATTTGTTTCATGTTTCCGAAGTCGCTATGAAAATGTGGGATGAGTGGCTCTGAGATGATCTTTTGCGTTATACTCACATCTTCAAAAGACAATGTGAAACCTTCACTAATTGTTAGACACTGTTCCAAGCACTTTTTGTTCATTGGGATTTTTTTGTGCCCGAATACAAGCCCAAATCACAGGTATTGTACTTCCAAGGATTATCCCTTTTACCACAGGATAGCACTGATGGCACTGATTTGGGGTCTGTAAAAAGAAACTGAAAGATGATTGCAATTTTCCTACATTTTAAAAGCCATTTCAATTTTAAAAGTTAAAAACCTTTTTGAAAAAAAAATCAAACAATACATGGTGCATTCTGAGACTTCTAAGGGTTAAACCTTGAGTTAAATTTTACTTTTCCTATAACCAAACTAATAATCTAACGTAAAAACAATCTACACTTTCAAAGAAGGCAACGTTTCTTTCAAGTAGTTAAAGATATTTTGAGCAGCCTAGTTAAAGATGACAAAAACAGTTCAGATTAATTCAAGCTGCTCAAAGAAGCCTCACATTCCAAACTTACCTCATGACTCATGAGGGTTGGTTTCTATTAAAAATTTGACTCTTCTTAAAACAGCGCAGGTTTCTAATATGGGCTTTGCTGGACTGCTAGCGCTGCATCGTTTGATATTTTTAAGTGTGATTTGTGGCAGAGATTCAGACCTTAAACACTTCCAGCTCCTCCAGGATCAGATCCTCATCCAGAGAGCCATTTGAGGGCAGAACTACCAGCTTCTGCACTGTTCCTTTGTCTGTAAAATTAAAATAAACATCTGATCATCAGCAGGATTTTAAGAGCAAAACAACCTCAGTGATCTAGATTGATTTTGAATAAACCAAAGAAAAATCCAATGTTCACGATTTTCTTTTTGTGCTGTATTTTTTTTTTTTTACAACATTCAGCATTCTGTTCTGAGAAATGGGTCTGAAAACAAGAGTGGTTGCTGGGGTAATTTGCGATGGTTGCTAGGTGATTCCTTCTTGACTCAATCTGAAGACCCCATTCTAGTCCCTTCTTTAATGGAAATCTTGGGAGTCCTCATTTATTTTCAATGTAAAAAATGTGTATTGAAATGCTTGCAGATGCCTTCAGTCCTGATGAGGCTATGAATGAGTCGCTTAATGTTGAGCTCTTTCCTTCTTCAATGCTACAGATAAGAATGTTTTACTGCATTATCCTAAGATAATGACAGTAAATAATCTCTTTTAAACTCTGGCACATATTTTGAAAGTAGCAGCCAAGGAACGGCCACACTCATGGCTTTCCGTCAGGAATTTAGATGGGCAAATACAAACAGCTGTGATTTTGAATCCTCTCCAAATGGCCCTATCCTCGTTCCCTAGTAACACAGAGCCTGCTGTCTGCTGTCATCTCTTTAACTCTCTCCTCAGTGAAACAAACACTCCTGCTTTCTTTAAGTCGCTCATTCCCTTCTCAGAAATTCAGATCATGTCTTGTATTGTCTCGTCTTGCGGCACAGCAGGAATCTTAAATGCTTTCACTGAACTGATAGCGAATGTCTAAAGAGGATGTTCTTGTTCCCGATTAGATGAGAATGTGTACACACATATATGTGTAGACTTGACCCCCTCTAGTGGTGATCAGTGGAAGACACTGCAATTTTTCACCAATAATTTATTGTTTTACAATGTTTTGTATGTTCAATTTAAATTAAGTATTAAAAACACTATATACATCTTACAGTAATTTGCTCATGTGCCTCCTGATTCAAAGGTTCCCTCGTATAAAATCCAGCATGACCAGTTCACGCTGTACTTTGGAACATTGTAGCTGGTCAAATAACACAATTGCTGAAATAAATAGCGTCCTTTTAAAAAAAACAGGGATATTCATGTAAAAAGGTTCTCGCTACTACAGCCAGAACAGGAGAGCATACGCAGTTGGAGCTAGACTCAGGCCTGTGCATAAACCAGGGAGGGTTCTCTAGAACAGGTACAAGGTAGATTGCAAATTAGATTTACGAGGTTTTCTAGTGGTGACCAATCTAGGTGGGGATTATCGAAGAAGTAAAGTCTGTGGAGAGGAGCGGAGTGAGGAGTAGGTAGTCATCAATATAATTACTTTTTTGTTCTTTACAAAAAATAGTTTTTTGGAACAAATCTATTTAGTTCGTTGGCATGCCAAACAAGAAGTCAGGCAGAGTTAAATGTCAGATCTTTCACGAGGTGCCTGGTGAGTTATTTTGAGGAACATGTGATCTCTTTTTCTGGGAATGTCATTATAGTTCCTTGAGATGTGTGCTACAGTGTGGATTTACCTGTGCCTAGGAAGAGAACCTGGTAG
This sequence comes from Danionella cerebrum, assembly GCA_007224835.1. Taxonomy (NCBI): domain Eukaryota; kingdom Metazoa; phylum Chordata; class Actinopteri; order Cypriniformes; family Danionidae; genus Danionella; species Danionella cerebrum. Next base: position 77,218 of record SRMA01024846.1, on the reverse strand, counting down.
TGCCCATCTGCAGCAGTGACCTGGTCCACAGCAACTGAGGTGTATTTGTAATTGGCATGTGTCCGCACCACCAGGGGCTTCCTGCCCACTGGGTAAATGGGGTTAAACATGACGGGGTGATTCCTCACAAACGTAACAACATCATCTGGAAACTCTTTCGTGCTCTGGATGTGAGGGGTGAATGCACCTCCAGGACACTGAGGAGGAACGTGTGGTGATTAGATTACTATGTTTGCGGTATATCGCTGAATTCAATTCTGTATCAGCCCCTTGTTTTATACGGTAAATAAATACATAATTATTAAATACATCATGTATTATCTGCAAGCCAAATATGCTTTTAGATCTTAGATGAATCTACTATGGCAAGAAAAAGTCTGAACCTTTATGATTTTATTGATTTATGAATAACTTTGTTTTAAAATGTTAAATTCATCTAAGTCAAGGGTACTGACAAATAAAATGTGCATCATCCTTCAAGTCTTTATTAAGAAGGATAAAAAACTCATCGTTCCTGTGGAAAAAGTGAACCCTTGAGTTGATGAATAAAAAAAGAAAATTGAAGTTCTTGAAGTTTTGTAAAGACAATAGGTTTGGAGGTGTGAACTACAGTGATTTTGACTGATAAAACCCCCTCAAACCTCTAGAGTTTGCTCTGCAGAAAAATGTTTATGTGATACGTGCTTTGCTAAAAACAGAGCAAAAATAGTTGGAAAGGGTTACTAAGCAGATCTTTAGGATGTTACGATGGACTGGTAACCTGTCCAAGGTGTACCCTGGCCTCTTGCCCAACGTGCGCTGTAGATAGACACCGGCAGACCCCCGTGACCCCAAAAAAGGGAATTAGCGTGTTGGAAAATGAATGAATGAACTTTAGGATGGTAACTTCAGCCGAAACCAAATGCTCTACAAATGGAGACACTTTGAGACTTCTCTACCAAGAATAGAGTGACCAGTCAAAATGACATGAACAGCACACTGAAGACTGATCAATGAGGCAGGTTTAGGTTTCTCTAGCATCATACTGACTCGTCCATGTGATATTGGTGCATGCTCTGTGCACTGATGTGCAGTCATGTTGGAACTGCAAGGATTTGATTAAAGTCTCTTTACGTGATAAAGTAATTATCACAAATAATCACACCAAACTTCACAATTGGCTTACAATCATTATCCCACTGTGTTTTTTCACTTGCCCTTTCACTAGCCATGTCCGAAGATGTGAATTAAATTTATTGCATAAAATATTTGCATATAAGCACCGTTTCGCAGACAAAATAGTGACTTCCTGACAAACTGGCCCCAAATATGAAAATAAAAATGGAAGTTGCTTCAATAGAAGAGGTCTTTTTTCGCATATAATATTTTACATCTTAGAACATGTAGACGAAACGCAATATGCGCTGTCATGTTATCTTGTTTTTGGAGACTGCTCTTTGTGAACGGAGCCGGTCGAGACCACTTTGATGACAGATTTTTACAGATGTTGTTCTATGATATCACTAATAATGGTACCCCATTGTGCCCCAGTTATGACAGAAAAATTAATTGCCATTGTATTGCATTGCATTGGGATTTGTTCAGATAATGCGTTTCCATCAAAGTTTATGCACATTTGTCAGTAAATGTTTACATGTATTTTCAACATTTATGTGCATCTTGGCATCTCTTCCATCTAAGGATTTATTTATGCGATATTCCCAAAATGTACGTAAAAATAGATGGATTGAAATGTAGCTACTGTCTGTCATGCTATGGCTTCCACTGTTGCATTACCGCTAGCAGTTTACTGTGGAATAACTGGAATTGTTGAACAGGTGTCATGCTTAATTTCACTCAGTGAACCCTAACCCTAAACATATAAGGTGCTTGTGAGCCCATCACCCAGGAGACAAGCTTTTCTCAACTTAAATTCTACCTCACGAAGATCAGAATGATTTTTTTCTGTGGTTATTTAAGGCATTTAACACAGTTGAAGCTGCAGTGCTTGTGTAACAGTTTCCTAAACACAGAGACGGTTTAAAGAGAGTTATGGCTGTGTGACTCACTGTTCCTGGACGTGGGTATGGGATCCGACCCTGAAAAGCCACCCACTGGAAGTTTGGTCCTTCCCGGTGCGCAAATGGCCCATTAAAGACGGTCAGGATATCAGCCATGTTGTACACACACACCGCAGAGCCTCTGAATACTGAGCTGAGGGCAAGAACATAAAACACGTAGTTTAACTGTCAGAACATTTTATTGATTTTTTTGAGGGAGTGTGGGTAATAGTATGGAAATGCATTTTTAGAATTTTTTTTATATCAGAACATATGGAATATGGAATTTGTTTCAGATTTTTTTTTAATTACAAGATCTTTGAACAGTTTTATGCTCTGGAAATTCTTCAGGAAAATGTCAACTAAAATGGGACAAATTTCTTAAACATAATACATGAAATCATTGGTAGAAAAAGTTGAGGGTACACTGTAAAGACTCCTGCTGCTCCCTTCTGAACTCTCAGATGAAAGGTGATGTAACCTGGTGACCACATACAAAAATGAAGCAAGAAGACACAGTAGAACAAGATTACAGATTGTGGTCGAGAAAAGATGGGTTTCTTTGTTGGAAAACGAAATAAAGGGAATTTTAAATAATAATATAAATGTAAATTTTCAGAATGTGGACAGAGAATCATACAGCGATGTAAAGTAACCAATCAAAAATACTCAGAATACAGTAACTGAGTAGTTTTTCTCAAAAATTGTAATTTAGTGAGTAGATTTAAAAATGTTTACTTTTACTTCTACTTGAGTACATTTCTAGTATTTGTACATTTCTAATATTTCTGTACCTTTGCAGCACTACTTTTCTTCAACCTACCTTTATGTGTAACTATTCATTTTGCTGAATTTTTTTCTACGGTAATTGGCATCTATCCAGTCCAATCAAATTGCGTATAAAAATAATGTTCCCCCAAAAAGAAATCGAGGGAATGAGATCTCACATCAATACAATCTGTAGAAATAGAAATTGCACTATATCTTTCTCTTTTCATTTTTCTTTGCTCTCTATTTTTCTCTTTCTCTCCCTCGCTTTCTATCGCTCTCTTTTTTACTATTGCTCTCTCTATCTCATTCTACCTTATTCCTATCTTTTGTTCGCTCACTCTGTCTCTCTCCTTATTTCAATCTATCCATCTGTCTTCTACTTCACACTTTCTCTCTCTCTCTCTTCTTTCTTTTTCCTCCAGCTCTCTTTCTCTTCTCTATCTATCTGCATCTTTTCTTTCAAGCTCTCCTTTTTTCTCTCCTCTTTTTATCTCTTTCATTGTCTCTCCTTTCATTCTATCTTCCTCTTGCTCTTTCTATCTGTTTCATTCTTCTCTCGTTTTCTCTCTGTCTCTATTTCTATCTTGCCTAGAAACACCCTTAAGAAAATGGCTCTGGTGTGAGCTCCATATTTAATATGTGGTACATAAGGTGAAATAATAGTATTTAGAACAGATACTTGTACTCTGTTGTCTTTCATTTTTTGGCAAGTACAGGTACTTTTACTTGAGTATGACATTTCAGTACTCTGTACACCACTACTGAGACCATGACCGAAATATCAGCTATGACCAGAGGGATGGGTAGTCACTAATTACTATTTCTCAGCTACGTTTCTCTAGAAAAATGTTTTGGGTCTCTTGTGCTTTTTACATGGTTTTTACTTGCGCTCAATTTGAAAAAAAAAAACGTATTTTTATTTAGTTGCACTTACTGTGTGACACAAACATGATGAACTGTAGAGAGGATGACCCTGACAGAATGAGCAGATAAAGAGATACACCAATAATGTCCAAATATACAGTACTGCGCAAAAAGCTTTAGGCAGCTGTGAAAAAATGAGATATAAATTTGTATTTTGCGATTAAAAAATAGTTTTTGTATTGATTTTGCCTTCAAACCAGCAGAAATTCTTATAACTACACCTACAAAAAGTCAGGATTATAGTCCAGTGTATGATCCACAACAGCTGCTAATAATCATCAGTGTCACACAAAGATTGATATGCAGACATGAACTGAAACAGAAACAGCTGGGGGAGGAACACCCAAACTCTACTACAAAGATGAAGTTGACAAAGACTTGTTGTAGTGAGATTGGGAAACAAGACACAAAGTAGTAATACCGAATCAACAAAGTCTCTGCCAGACTAAGGCTGGAGAGCGGTACAATAATTGGTGTATGCAGGCAACAGTGAAGCATGGTGGAGGTTGCATTTCTACAAATGGAGTTGGATATTTTGTCAAGATTAATGCTGTTCCCAATGCACAGAATTGCAAGCAGACACTTGAGATGCATGATTGGCCCTACATTTATTCTGCAGTTTCAAGAACAATACTGGAAGTGCCAGAAAACCTTAGAAAGATGTGAGAACTCTACATCCACAGAAAATCTGTAATTAATTCACCAAGATGTCTTTAGCAATAATCCAGCAGTGTTCCTTCAAAAACTTTGTGCATGTGTACCCAGAAGAGATGCTGCTGTATTGAAGGCAAATGGTGGTCACACCAAATGCAGATTTGATTTTCACTGATGAAAATAAATGATTAACATTTCTTTTTTTGAAAGCATGCTTCATACCTACAATGCAGTGCAGGGGTTCAGTGCAGTGAAGGGGTATTGATTGACCTCTTGAACTAATATCAAACAATGTTAATAAAATGCAGTGTAGTGACCTCTCGCTTTGCTCCCCATGCCCCCCCTCAGACGAGCTCACATGAACACAGAAAGCTTATAATGCCCAAAGCTTTAACCTGAACTGACCTGCATTGACCAGTACACACATAAGAACATGTATGTGCATATTTACACCTAATTTAATCAATAGCTCCATTTAATTTACCTTGTAGAGGTGAAGACTCCGAAGACGAGAAGGCCTTTGGGCTGGTCCGTCTCCAATAAAAAGACATTTTCTGCAAGAAAAGAGACAATGCAGGGGTTCTACATCTGCCTTTGAGTGGTGTTGCCTATTACAAGAGTCTAGCAGTTGAACGTTTCCCACTGAAGTAAGTGAGAAGAGTTTGTGCCTAGTGTCATGATCGTAAAATGACTTTAATGGGGTGAAAAGCTTTTAAAGTGATGTATACAGCGGCTGTTGAAAGGTGACTGACAAACGTCCGAACAACTCTTTCTTGCTGAATTACCTTGACTTCTATAATCACAGAAAGCTGTTTAACCACAGTGTGAAAGTGGCCTTTTCAAGCAAACTAATAGAAACCTAATAGAAAAGTACTGTAATCATCAACGAATCGTCAACAAATTCAATAAAACTTGAAATAGACTTTGTGACAATAAGATGTTTGTTTTTCATACAACTGAACCAATCACAATGGTGTAAAAACACTATGAATAGGCTAAATATTTTAGTGTTGCTACATTCAACATTTCAGTAATGTGTGTGACCTCACCAAGCTCATCAAAGTGTGTCTCTGTACCATCCTCCTCTACAACAGAACAAACCAACCGAGCCTTGAGAAACGTCGTCCACTTGTTCACCAGACTGCGCTGACCCCCAGTGTCATTCTGAAATGATTCACACAATTACAAATTATATTTGTATATTTATCTGCCCTACAGATGATAAACATGACCGACTATCAGAATAATCAAAATAATCAATAGCACACAAACTTACAGGGCAGACTCGCGCCACCATTGTGTGGATGTTCTTTGTGTTTCCACTGCTGTCTGTTAGTCTCTCTCGCAGGAAAAAATACAGCTTGGCATCATTCTGGTCTGAGCCATCAGGAATCAAATGGGCATCAATGAATAAAGGCTCTAACAAAAACAAGAGGAACCACAGCTGAAACAAACTATCCAAACTAAGTTTCTTCTTTGTTATTAGAGTCCTAAAAAAACTAAACATTTCAGCTTTACATTACATTGTGCATCATGAATTCTGGCCTTCCTGGTAGAAGGATGTCGGTTCGAGGCTCGCCGGTGACCTCCCTGGAAGGAGTTTGTTCGCGTGGATTTCCTCCAGGTACTTCGGTTACCCCCACAATCCCAAAAACATGTGGTTAGGTTAATTTAATAATCTAAATTCCCCTTAGGTGTAAATGTGTGAGTGAACTGGTGACCTGTCAAGGGTGTACCCACACCTCTCGTCCAATGTGCGCTGGAGATAGGCACCAGCAGAGCCCCTACCACAGAAAAGATGATGCATCCCTTTGTTGCTTTATTTTCCTGGTGGAGTCATTGGAAATGGACACAGTCTTTCCTTTCCTCAAGTATTTTCTTTAACACAAAACGAATTTCTGTTTGCCTAAAGAAATGTTTAGTTTACATTCAAGAAAATAATCTACATATTCATTTTCTTCAGATGACGTGACATTTGTTTTCCCAACTGTAATAGTAAATGTTTAAAACAGCGAAATTGTCACCAAACCTAAACAAAAATACTAAATGACCAATAAACATACTCTTACAAAGCACTTCTATCACTGAACAGAGGATCAAAAAAACAACATTTTATTCGTTCGTTTTCTTTGACTGCTGGTGCTTATCTCTAGTGCACTTTGGGCAAAAGGCGGGGTACACCTTGCACAGTTTTTTTTTAGAAAAAGGGTTAATAACATGTTTTGTTAAGTACAGTTATTCAATGGTACCTGGGTTTGATCTCTAAACTTTGTCATTTCCAAACTCCCCTCTCTCTCAAATCACTTCCTGCTTTGAGTACTTTCTAAAATAAACCTTTGCTTTCACAATTTCTCCTTAGGTCACCTCAAGCTAAAAAGAAAGAAGGCCCAAAATGGAGCGCTGAGGCATCCCACATATAACAGACTCATATTTAATACTATGAGTGGTTGATCATTAAATAGAGTGCATTAAATAACTGATTATACATAAGATAACAGGGCAATAAAATGTGATTGGTTGGCTATGTCAAAAGCAGTAGTTAATACAGTAACTACTCAACTGTCAATAAAATGTCACTAAAGCAATCACATTTTTATACAGTGAAAGGGTATATATATATATATATATATATATATATATATATATATATATATATATATATATATATATATATATATATATATATATATATATATAGATATGTGTTATTAGATACTTTCACAGTATAAGAAAAAATAAACAAACCAAGATAATGAATAAATAAAACCTATCAAGGGTACCGCTCAGCCATTTGGAGTTGTGTTGGTCAGTCCGCACTGGGTTTCTTGAGGTCAGGCTTCTGAAGATGGCAGCATCTGTGCCCATGAAGTCAATGAACATCCCAGAGAACAGCTCCTGATCTATCCACAGACACAAAGAGAACTTGCTTTCAGATATGCTGCACAGAGGTCTGCTGAAATCTTCATTTATACTGTCAGCCATATGTTCTATTTTTATTGAAAATACGGAATAAAAGATGCTCAAACATGATTTAAAAAGTGATAGAATTTCCCAAAATTTTAAATTACTTTGGCGCACAAAGTGCAAATTAAAACTTAATATCTTATTGTGATGTATTTTGATGTATTTACCAATGTTTGATGGATCCTTGTTTGGTTAAAATTTAACAGGTATTAACTCATGCTGATTGGGTTTTCCGACCACAAGTCTAATTGAAAAGTTACCATTGCACCCTTGCATTTGTTCTAATTGTAAAGGAGACACTTTGAAATATTTGAAAACTCTTCCAAATATTTTAATTTCCCTATAAATATTGTCCGTGTAAAAAGTTTTGCTACTCATGTTTTTATGGAACAGTTTTATTTATTTGTCAGGACACATTTGTCCCTATTATCCCTAACATGATTTTATTATTCAAAAGATATTCAAATCACACTTTTTCTGTATTTTCTACAGTTACTCAAGTGTAGGGTGTCCCTGTGAAAGTGGAGTTTTGGGGAGAAGGAGGGGAGAAGCTCAGAGTCAAATGATACAAGATAGGACTGACTAAAATACCATAAAGGGTTGGATGGATTAGAGCAGGGGTCCTCAAACTTTTTTCAGTGAGGGCCACAAAAATTGTGCCTTCACTAACGAAGACCAGGGTCAGTTTGTACAGAAAAAGTGGGACAATTAAATGTACCTAAATGTAAACATTATTTTTTTTCACCTCAAATGTGGGAATACAAATAAGTTTCCAATGACCTTGTAGCTGCAAGTTAAGAGCTTTAAGGATTTCTGTTATGTCTGTTGAAAATATGAGGTGCATTTCCATTCTGAGTCAATCAGCTCTGGGACCATTTGCTTTTTGAATGAAGAAATAAGTTAATTTTGAATAGCCTTAAAACCCCACCACAGCCCAACCATCAAACTTCTGTGTAGTGGAACTGCCTGTGTTTACCTTCAGGACAGAATCCCACTTCAACACTTTGCAGCACAGTTATTGCAGGTGAATTAGGCAGTGGATTTGTAGTGATGCGGTAAAAACACATTCTTCATATCGTCCTACACAGTAAAATCCTAAGAGTTAAATTAACTCTACTCAGAGTGTATTTGGTCCCACTCTATAAAGAGTTAAACCAACTCTGAAGGAGAGTTATTTGAATAAGTCTATTTGAACTAAACAGTCTGTTTTTACTCTTTCTGGAGTGGACTTGATCCCTCTCTGAATAGTTAATATTTAGTTTGCATTTTCCATGCAGATTTGGAAAAACATGAAGAAAATAGATTATTAAATTACTCTTTCTCAGAGTTGGTTTAACTCTATATAGAGTGGGACCAAATATACTCAGAGTAGAGTTAATTAACCTCTTAGGATTTTCCTGTGTATGAGTCATATTAGACCCTGAGAAAGACCCACTATACAAGGAGCTCTATCAGTCGTGATGCTGGCAAGCTTCGCCCAGTCCAGATTCAACTATTCCATGGTGTGACCTACTTTATCTTCCCCGTCATGGTGCCTTTCAGACTTTGAAGGGCTGCTAACTCCTTAAACGTCTCAAAGTGTGCACTAACTCCAAGAACAAAAAAAAGAAGCTGCGCTGTGTCTTGCATGTCCTTGCTTTCATCCAGTGCTAATTAAAAAAAGTGTAATTGTTTCATCTTTTGGTGCAGCTGGGCATATAGCTTACCCCAGATTTTGTCAACACGTCTGGTGATGGCACTCACTGTCTCTCACAGACAGCATTTCACAGCATACACTACAGCATTTTTTCTAGGGACACACCTCCTCTACGACAACATTCAAACATTTCTTGACAAACTCTCCTTCAGTGAAAGGTTTACCCCAGCTTACTATCAGCAACATGGAAGCTGGCCCGAAATGATGATTGGTTTAGCTGAGTTTGGCATACATAGCTAATAATGAGCTAACAGTAAACTTTTTAGCTTTGAGAGTTCATATCCTAGCATTTGCCCTAAACTATCATTGTATTCTTTGAATACCTAACCTTATTGGGGGAGTGATGGTCCCATTCACATTCCATGGGGCAAAGTGAGGTCGTAGTAGCAACAATTTTTGTGTGACTCGTGATTCAAATCAAATAAGCTTCACTGACATGAGCAAATGTTATCAGACAGCCCCCCCCCCACCCCTATTTTACATGCATTAGTCTCAATCTTGTGACCAGACATGCGTCTCTAGAACTGTTCAGTTTGGGGACCACTACATAAGAGACATGGGCACCATGCCCTGATTATTCCACCTGAAATTCGCTACAAAAATGTCACTTCACGAGTTAGCCACCAGGGCTTGTAAAGCGCTCTAGCAGACCGCAGGATGGCCTTAAGGTGGTTTGAAAACCAAAAGCGGGTCGTTGAAAAGTCAAGCGCATCAATAATTAATGGGTAAGTACAAAAAATCTTTAATCAGAGTTCTTCTACTCTAACCTGATTCACTGATCTAAATGTACAAACTGTAAAACATAACTTCTAAACTGGAGAGTTTCTATAACTAAGAAAATGTCTTTTAGAGTTTCTTTCGGCAACTAAACATTGAATATGGACTGTTGTCAGAAAGTCATTTGCTTGTGAGGGAAACCTTTGCGTAATGTTCTTAACCGTCTGGACATCATCAGAGACTGACAGCCCTGAACATGGCAGCCTGCAGCTTTCTCTCTGATGTCCATTTACAAGTTCATTAACTTTGCCCTCAGCAGGACCTGATGCCCAAGCATTGAGTGATAAAGTGAAGGAGAAATGCATTGATAAAAAGAGATTTGAGAAGGTCATTAGTAGAACATGCATTATTAAACATTTTCAATGTGATTAAAAAGTCTAAAACAATACTGAAATCCCACGTGTGTGTTTATTTTGTACTTCTAAGGGGACTGTGAGATGTAGCCCACAACCATGTCAACAGCAACCGAACACCATCCAGACAATCACTGATCAAAGGAAATAAAGGGGTCCGCTCATAGTTTTTACATCAGATGGGTGGCAGGAACACCATGTGTGGGTGTTTGCTGACACTCTGAGGTCATGCACAAAAAGATCTTAGAGAAAATGTGTCAGAAAATGGGACGAATTGGCACCTGTGCATAAAGACATAAAAGACTTGGCACTCACTGAGCATGACTGAGACAGTGTTGACTTGTGGGTTGAACGAGCACCTCCCTTTCCCCGACTCTGCTCGGGAAGAGATTTGGAAGACTTGCTCCTGCCAAGTACAACAAAAAAAAAAAAACTAAATCTCACATTTCCAAGGCTATTATAGTGGTTAGGGGTCATATTTTGAGGCAAAATATATGTCCATATTGTAGGGGATTTTCTGTAATATTTTAACGTGAAACTAAAACCATCAGATGGTAGTGGCATGTACCTGCCTTTCTAAAAAACTCACTGTATGTTCATTTGTTTTTTGAATTAACACCAGAATGGTGCGCTGGGATTGTCTCTGTTATGTCTATGCTTGCTATGACATTAAAGGATCCATATTATATGGACTTTTCTGGGATTTTTAGAATGTTATAGTCTTGTTTCTTTACCAATTCAATACATTCAGTTTACTCCTACTCTATATACTCCTTTTCTGAGCTCAAAATGATCCGCTTCTCCATAATTACACAACCCATACCATTAACCAATCAGGTTAAGTGAGGTTTTCAGATTTTATGAACGGTTTGTGAGATAAGAAGGAATGTTATCCATAAATTTTACATGAAAAATCTTGTTTTGTAAACAAACATTGTTAAAAATGTGTTTAATAAAGGGTTCAAATACGTTTTTAATGTAAATTGTTTGATTATCATTGGATACATGTTAGTTAAAGAAAGTGTTTTTCAGCCTGTTAACACAGTATCCCAGGAATTAAAATAGAATAACCTATTATAAAATCACCTCTCTAAAGTGTTTATTTAGTTAGTGTAGGTGAAAATATAGAGACAGTCCTCAGTTTCCATCTTTCCACATACTGGTTTATTTGAATTTTTGGAACAAAGTTTTATTCTCTTCGAATATTTTGGCTTTTAAGATGTACATTTGCCAGTGTTTCCTCTCCTTTGGTGTCAGGAAGCTGACTAAGGGCATTAGAGCAATAAAACTATGCACACCTGAATGAGTCAAATGGTGGTTTTATATTATTATATTTTTTTTTGTCACTAAACTACACTAAACAAAGACTACAGGTCATGCTACTGGGCAAAGTCCATCACTTGTAACAGTTCAGTGGCTTTGCAGCCTAGAGAAATGAACATGAATGGAACGTTGAGAGAGTAAAAAATATATCTAACAAATCAAGAATAATTGACAACAAGCTACAGGCATCTTCTCTTGTCTTAACCGTAACAATTTGAGAGTACCTTGCTTTTTAAATATTGTACTGTAACTCAACTCCAACATTTTATATCGAAAAGATTGTAATCAAAGTGAGACTAAACTCAATCAGTGAGTGCTTTTCATTAGTGAGTGTAAACTGACCTCAGGACGTCTGCCGCGGTTGACGTACACACACACTGGACTGAAGGCTCCACTGCCACAGACAAACAGATGTGTCCGGTTATAAGGCTGGATCACTCGAACAAAGTTTCCACATCCATGCTGAAGGTAATAATGGAGACCTGGTTCATTAGTTTGATTTTGATCGTAAAAGTACACCACATACAGTTTAGCACCATTTACACATTTTTAAAATTGGGTTTTACATCCTTAACATATTTAAAGGAGAGCTGATGAAATCAATTCACTGCACAGATCTGATTAAATGCTGTATTTTTGTAGGGTTTAAAGTTTTAAAACTTAAATAGTTTAAACTATATATAAAATGGCTTTTTGTACTCAAGTACAAGATGAGTATAAAAATGAATGCCAGATCACGTAGAAGTCACCATTGTTAAGCATAGAGCAAAAATACAAATTCTCAGATGATGATACCATGTTAAAATCTGCTTCTAGAGATGTTTATTAGGATTATGAGTTCATGCCGACTGCCAGGGTTTCCAAGACCTCAACACTTGTCCGGTCTACTATTTAATCTTGATGTAATGAGGAAGACTTGTCATCTTCATTTTACTGTGGATTATTTTCAAACAATGCATAATTTGAGGCTTCTTTATGAAAAGGGGCATTGATAAAATGACTTAATTTTTTGCTTGTATGTTCACTAATGATGTGTTTCGTTGTTCTTAATTGCAACATATAACCAAAATAAGCATCAGATACATATCTCCTCTCTCAATTTTAGAGAAGCCAGAGCTCCTCTGTGCATTTACTAATGCTCTAGTTTGAAGGTTTGTTGATTTTCACTGAATTGCACCTCAACCGCAACTGCATCCTGTGCAGGTCAAGGCACAGAAGGGCTACTTTAATTTCACTTTCTTAATGCTTTTATGTAAAAATTTTGGTGGCCACATGATTCCATAAACAAAAGTAAAAAAAAAAGTTTGACATCCAAGCCGGAATTGTTAGCTCACTGTTTGACTTATCAAAAGTAAGAAAAGCCTTTAATTAGAGCTTTACAAATTATCCACGCAAAATTTTTCATACAAATATAATTTTTTATGTTGTGAATAAAAAATGTGCGTCCACACATGCCTGTTTAAAGACAACTCCAGCTGATCTTTTAGCATTTTTCTCTGTTCAAAAAATGCTGTAAAGACTACACTAAACCAATAGGTGGCAGTTGATGGATGCATTTGTGTATTTTTGAGTAATTTGAGCAATTTGATATTGAGTTTACACAAACATGGGCGCAATAACATTTTCAAAACATTAGCACATTGGTTGGCAATTATCAAATGCAGTTACATGAAAATGATGCAGTATTCACATGTGGATAAACAGAGTAACTGCGATTTATTATAGAAAATTAATTCTAAACCAAATAAGAAGACTCTGAAAGCAAAGTTCTAATAAGATTTAACAGAAAACGCTGCATTATTTATCTTAAACATGACGCATAAGTCAAGCAAACCAAGCACTGCTTTGAGAGATAAAGACAAAGGAAAATGGGGGAGGGGTAATGGAATGGGGTAGGTCCCAGATTTTCTCTGTGGCAAAGAGAGGACACAAAGGGGGACTGTCTTCTGAGCTACTTAAAGGGCTTGTGCAATGTATTTCCTGTTTGTGATGTATTTCCTGTTCTATCTCAGAAATCAACCAGAAAATAGCATTATAATATTTTTTCATTACAGCAGAAAATCCACTGTTTTCAAAATGTCTGGGCACATTTTATACAATTTTCAAAACCAATTCAAGGCAGCTTAATGTCTGCTTCGAAAGTTGTAGGGTGGCTCACACAATGAACATAAAAAGGTCAACAGCCATATTCACATTGGTTTTATCTCATATCTGTGGCTAAAACAAGCTATTCTGCTAATATTTTCATCTGTGCTAGCATTTTAACCTGTGAATTGAGCGACAGTTCATAAGAGGAATCTTTAGCAAGCTGAGATTCTTGGTTTCTCCACATTTGAAACAAATCTCAACCCATTCTTTAGGAAACGCATGTAGGTCAGGAATTCAAGACTCCAGAAAACTCAAACTAAAGTGATGCCAAACCAAATGCACACGATCAAATTCAGAGGAACACTGAGAGAGGGATGAGTAGGGGAAAAAAGCCCCAGGGGAGCAGTTATGAATTTATGAAAGTGTATCACAACAGCAGCTGTGTGAGTGCTGTTAGCATGTGCACACAAGCACTGCAGAAAAACAACAACACTTCCAGCAGGCCACACCCCTCTGTCCACATCTCCAAATTTTTCACATGTTTGTCATTATCATTTCTGTTGTCTGTCACAAATCATTATTAACCTCTTCTGGCTTGTATTCACCTCAGGATTTATTGCCCATAACATTTTTCCTCTGCAAGAGTTTAAGAATGATTTTGACAGCTTTAGGTTCACAGGCAGATCAGGGGGAATTAGGAAGGAAAGAGGCGCTCTATAAACATGTCTCAATATCATTTACAGCTCTGTTAAAGAAGCAAATCAGTGCTTCACAATAGGTGCAGATGGTTTCGAAAGATGTACAGCATACAGGGAGAGCGAAGGGGTATTTCCTAACTGTGCTGGTAGACCAGTCTGGTAGAGACGTGTGGAGCAAACCACATTGTAAACAAAGGCACACGCAGGCCCAAGGAAGGGCTCAAAGACAAATATTAGTCAGAGTAAAAGCAGGAAGCCAAACTCCTGGCTTCAGTGAAGTACTTTGCTGTCACAGAGTATATAAAGCTGCATCGATCAGTGTGGGAGAGGTTACTTACTGCCAAAATCCTATTCAGAATATTTGGGTTGGGTGAGTTTTTATACAAATTAGATGGAATCAAATCAGAATTTACAACATTTTCAAAACAATGCACATTGGTCTTCATTTTCAAAAATATGCAGTCACATGACATTGATGCAGTAACTGTGATTTGTTATAAAATATTCCAAACCAATTCCAAACCAAATAAGAGGACTTTGAAAGCAAAGTTTTAAGAAGATTTAACAGAAAAAACGCTGCATTGTTTAGCCTAAACATGCCAACAAAGTATTGCTTTGAAACAAATGAAAATGAGGGTGGGGTAATGGAATGGGGTAGGTCACAGATCTTCTCTGTGGCAAGGAGAGGACAGAAGGGATGACTGTCTTCTGGGCTACTTAAGGAGACAGTATTTCCTGTTTGTGATGTATTTCCTGTTCTATCTCAGAAATCATCCAAAAACTAGGATTTTTTTTTTAAAGTTAAAGCAGAATGTGGGTACCTGTGCACAGGTTCATCTTGTCAACCATTTTCAGACAGAACTGTGCTTTAGAGTGCTCACATGTAAGGATCCTTGATCATTCTTTGCCTTTTTGTATGATTTTAGAATTAAATTGTAATAAATAATCTGAATCAACTCTCTAATATAGTTATGGTAAACTAAAGTAAAAATTTAAATAATTTAATCAGTGCATTTCAAAGCTGTGATTTCTGGATCTATATTCACTCACAGGAATCATAAGACAAAAAGTTGGCTAGAGTGATGCTGGTTCAATCACTTTTAATCAGAGGTATCAAAGATTTAAGAGGCAATATACTTACAGTCGGGTCTTTCCCAGCCATTTGACACTCCTCGATTTTACTGGTGGATGCCGGCCAGAAGATCTGATGAAGAAAATGCATTACTTTTATTACTGTGCATATGTATATTAATAAACTACAGCAGTTAGGTGTTTCACATTTTGGGTTATATTTAACAAGCAGCATCCTGTTGTCGAATATACTGTAACTTTCAATCTTCTTTAGAAGGAGATACACAGATGCTCTTTAAATGTTATTCATCTTTGTAAAACGCACTGGGCCAGATGATAGATCTCATATTGGATGACTATTGCAGATTTGCTTGGTCACACTGCACAGTGATTTTGTTCCAATATCTGTTGTTGAAGTTTCTCCACAGCTTTTCTATTGGGTTCAGGTCTGGAAACAGGCAAGGCCAATCTCAATCTTTGAAATGCTTCTTATGGAGATGCTCCATATTGGCTCTGGCTTTGTGTTTGAAGTCACTGTCATGGTGGATGAGCCATTAAAGACCCATTTTCAATGTTGTTTGAAAAGGAAAAGTGCATAAATCCTCCCCTCAATACGGTACAGTCATCTTTTCCACTTTGGCGAAAAGCCCGATATTGGCATTCCAGGCTTCACTACTAGGAAGCTGTTCCTGGGATTTTACTTTCTACTTCGTTCAAATACAAATAGTGTTTCTACCAAAAAGTTGTGTTCTGGTCTAATTTGAACTCTAGGTCACCTTGGCTGATTCCAGACAGGCAGGAGATGTGCTGCTTGAGCAGGGGGCCTTGTTCTACTATTTAGGGGGATGTTACCTACTGTAGTCAGATTTTTTCAGGTCATTGAGCAGCTTCTCACATGTTCTTCTAGGCCGATCTCACCTTTTTGCGGAACAACAGTGCTCCTCGAATGCAGTCTGAGTCTAAAGGAGATTGCCAGTCATCTCATTCATTTTCTAATTATTGTGCTTTGCCTTCTAATCAAGCTCTCACCCCTCCCAGCCTTGTGCAGGTCTACAGTTTTGTCCCTGGTGTCCTTTTCCCAAGCTGGAGAAGTTTGTGTGAATTGTTTGAATGACTGCTGATTTTTAGGTGCTAGAATACATATTTTGTAATGAATTATATCCCTCTCTGAGATCTAAAGATATGCCTATCACGCTTTCTTTAAAATGAAGTTTTGACTCAGGACATTCCACATAAAGTTATTCCATATTTGACCAACATTGTATTACAGTGAGTACATATAATATGTAGTACATATTAATCTGCTTAACTTAATTTACCTTCAGCGTGGCCTGGCTGATGTTGTTGATCTCCATGGAGAGGATGTGGTCCTTGCAGCCCACATACATTCGGTCCTGATCCTCATCCATGAAGAGGATTCTGTAGTCCATGGCTTTTTCAGACAGAGAAAAGTGCTCAAAGGACTGGCTTCCCTCTAGTTCTATAATCCAAACACAGGCATTAGTGCGTTAGTGTGTGGTTTTACCACAAACTTGCACCTCTGCCAATGACAAGAATGTTGGACACACTCACAGATATACTTCAAGGAGATAAAAACCTTCCCAAAACCTTTCAGTTCTTTCTATTGGAATCTAAAGTCATGAATATTCATAGCTTCCCATTAGTCTTTCGTTAATAAAGAAGAAGTGGGGCCTCCTTGGCGTCGCCTTTGTCTTTTTATAACACCCTTCTAAAGCAAAGCCAACAAATATTTTACTCATTGACCAAAACAGGCACTCTTTTCTTAATGAAAATTACATTTCTTTCAATCAAGATCACTTCTTATCATGTTTTTTATGTATCATTTAAGGATTTGTTCAGCTGCCTAAAATGCTTAGTTTCAAGGTTCAAACCTTGTTTTTCATGGCCCAGGAATTTCAAAATCACTTTAAACCATGTTAACATTTACTTTTTTTAAGTACGTAGAGTTGTGAATATTTAATTAAAATACGAGTAAATACAAGTGCCGCTGATGCTCGTCACCCGAGGCTCTCTGAAAAGTAACAGTAGACAGTCTCAGCAGACAATATTATATTCATGGAAAGGGCTTGTCATGTTAACATGGGTTTAATAAAACAAGAGATTGATTACATCAGCCAGGCTTCAAAGCATGTCTGATGGCATCTCAGTGGTACTGTCTCTGTCATAGACTTCATGAAGGTAAGATTGCCATGTGATGAGTATCAGAAGTGTAGAATCAGATCTAGAAGAATGTAAATGAAACTAAATACCTTAAAATACGAATGGATCAGTGCATTCCCCCATTAGAAGTATTAAGTGTTGCATAATAGTATTGGGAAGTGTAGACTGTAGTAGCAGGGCATAGAGGTACTTTGGTGTCACTAGTTTTGATATTCATTTGAATTTAAAAGAACACTGTTGGGTTTGGGCACTAAATAGTATGGAATTCTGGATTTTTATTTTTAGAATTTTTAAAAAAGATTTATGTCATTTAAAGGAGAGTGTTGTGAGGCGGGAGAGAGAGCAGAAGATAGGGAAGATATCAGGATGGGGACTTAGCCAGCATTGCCCTGCATAATTACAGGTCTGGCACACCACATGTGTTTTTTTTTCTTAGGAAAGCACTGAGGTTTACAATGATTTTTCTATGACAAAAAAGGTCAATGTTAAGCCTTTTGAGCACCAATAACTTCAATCTGGGCCCATGGCCGTATCGGGTCCATGGCCTTGTCATTTTGTAGGGGGCAGACTGGGCAATCGGGTAGGTTGTTTGTGGGGCCTGAGCTCACATCACATCTGGGTCACAGAAAGCAAGATACTACACCTAGGTTGGTTTCTGCTTGCTGCTTATGGAATAGGTAACTTCTCCTGCATCTATGTAAAATGAGCGTCTCATATTAGATCGTATTGTGACACGTACGATGTCTACTCCCCCTCCGTGATCTATTATCTGTATTATAGATGGCCTCATTGTTAAATCGCAAAGATCATCAACCCTTTAAGACCTGCCATAGAACCAAGTCCGCCAGAGCATATTTTACATTTTTACGTGCTGCGATGCCATTTTTTTGGAGTATTTTAATTTGCCGTACATCAATACAAACCTTATATTCTAGAGTTAAATAATATTAATAGAGTTAGTTCAATATTAAATGAAGAAAGTGTCAAAACTCCAACAAAAATTTATTTTGAGTGAATTCATTGCTAAGTTTTTGAGATACACTCAAATATGTAAAGCAAGACAAAAAACTAAAAACGTGCACATTTTGCAAAAAACATACTATGAACATCACAATAAACAATTTACAACTATACAATCAAATTGCACATTGAAAAAATGTTTGATCACTTTTAATCATAGATAGCTTTGTATTAGACAATTCTAATTAATACACAGTGCAATAAACAGTGCAGAAAATCCTCTTCAGAACAGGACTCCACCCACTCGTGAAAAAAAACGGCTCTATGAGGCATTTTCCAAATGTCACATGTAAGTCTAAGTATATATATATATATATATATATATATATATATATATATATATATATATATATATATATATATATATATATATATATATATATATATATATATATATGTTTACATGTGTGTAGGTATGTACAAATTGTAAAGCTATACTGTACGTTCTGTTACAAGCTGAAATGGAATGTAGGTATTCTCCCCACTCCTGAATCTTTTCCCCTCATCACATCTTTCATTCACTCCCATCTTTTCTTTTAACACCCTCCTGTCCTAATGTAATTAGTGCAAACTGGTCCATGGGAAAAATAATTAATTAAATAGGTTCACGGCTTCCAACCAGAGGAGGAAACACCACATCATATGTTCACTTCACTGGAGATAACAAAATTGTCCAGCTCAAACTAAGCACCTACCCTCCCATGTGATGGCTTTTAAGCAGGACCGGACATAGTGTAAAAGGTTAAAACAAACAAAAAAAGGCTACAATCTCAAGGCTTAGCGATGGCTTAATATCTACTTATTGTTTTATGGTGGTCAATTTAACATCCAGATCAACAAGAATGTAGATATTTGTGCTAAAATAATGCATTCTGTTGGTAAAACAAGCATCAATAAGGGTTTGTGGGGACACTGCCATTAACAGGGACACATGCTAAATGATAAGGATTGAACGGTCATGGTTTCAGAGCTCTTATGTGAATGCCCACATTTTCAGCATATAAACAAAGATTCCACTGTAGATGTGTTTTGTCAAATATGAAATAAGATTGTTTGCCCAGCTACCCGGCTGTTTGCCCATTATTGTGCATCAATTATCATGGACTCAATGACTCATGGACTCTAAACCTAAGCAACTAATCTAAACAACCCTAAACCTAAGCCTAACGTCGTTCACATGGACTTGAAGGAAATTCACCTGAACAGCGCATACTTCATGCACACTACAGCATGCATTACATCGGCAAATGTAAATTGTCACTGCACTACTGTCTGCATTAATGTTGTTGGTGGATTATAAAGATTAATTATATCTACAACATTAAAAAGTGAAAATATACGTGTGTTTGTGTGTGTGCGTTAGCTTGTCTGATTATATGGATGGAAGACACATCACAGTGGGAATCCATCACAAGGTCTTCCCACCCAATGGATAAACAGACACTCGTTCTCCCTCTTGTGAGGATCAAGTGGTGTTTTGTGTCCACCCATCCTGACCCCTCAACTCTAAACGCTTGAATCATACGTTCACATGTCTGCATCAATATTCCCCTCAGACCAGTGCTGTCACAGCTGCTGATAATGCAATTATTGAGAATGTCGTATTGTGCTTTCACAGGGGATACAACAATCGAGTTATCTGATATAGTTGAAAGGTAAAACAATATGAGACTTCAGGTCAAAAACACATTTAGAGAGGGCAGACAGAGGGCAGTTCACAAGATCGCAGGTTTGGAGGTCACTGGAGATTAGCGGTAAAGCATGGTTAAGACTTCCACTTAGTTTTAACTTGTTGTACAATATAAATTATGGATCAATTCAGTCTAACCTCCTGAAAAATCTCAAGAATTTAAACTGTTTACATCCAAGATATTAATTTTCTGTATGTGTGGTGTAAACTCATCGCCTGAGAGCTGAGCAGAGTCCCTCTGGGTAGCTTCCACTGTTTGGAACGTATTTTCACAGTGTAACTTGCATATTATGTCACAACAATTGAACAGAGATCTAGGCTTTGAATCTGTCAATGGATCTTTTTGTTTATGAGCAACTGCGGTGTTAATCTGACCCTGTGTTTGCGGTCATGACCTTTTTCTAAAGCTCAGGAGTGCAGACCATAGATGAACACTTGTTGAAAGCTCTGTAGTAGGCATCCTCATCATTGAATGCACTGTATATGGGTCATTGGTAAATGGAGGTTGAGAATTCTTTGTAAAAAAAACACAGATTTTAAATTTTAAATTTAAATTTCAGATTCAACAACCTACAATAATCCACATTTAACAATAGAATGTAGCTTATGAATGTTAAGAATATGCTCTGTCCTGGATTTTTGTTTCACATATGTGACAGGTTTTAAAGAGGGAAGGCTTGAATCATTTTTACATGTGGGAAAAGAATGTAAAAAAATTGTAGACCATTCAGGAAAGAATGGCCATTGCTTGGTAGTACTTTGTGGTCCAAATTCTGTCTATAACAACAGAGATCTTAGCAATATCAACCAGATTTCCAAATAGTTCGAGAATCACTGATTTAAGTTACGCTTAAACTGTAACTTGGGAATGGATGACACTCACATTTTCTTCTAAAACCACCCAACTCACCAAAGGTGGCTTTGAAATCTTCCTAGGGTCCACTGGGCTAGAGAAGTAGTTAATAACAGGAGCTCATTGGTTACTATTTTGTCAAGCAGAATCCATGGAGAAAGAGTTTTATCTTTGCTAGCTACAGAGCAACCAAGCAGAACTGTAACAATGTGCTTTTGTGTTCTGAAAATTCCTACTCATTTATTATTAACCGTGTGATTGGGGGATAGGGGGCTTGAATGCATCATAGGAGATAAAAAATGGTAAGGCCACATGGTTGAGCATAGTACAGAAGCTTCCAGAGGAAGCTGCATGTTCCTGGCTCAAGGTCAGAACACCTTTTGAGCGCCACTGGATTTAATGAACACACATCCACCTTGAATAGGATCAATTACTCAATATCTTTGCTAAGTCTTCAAACCCTTGCTTGCCTACACGCAGACAAATGGACTTGGCAGTAGATGGAATTGCAAAATGTCATTTTGTCTGAATACTTATATTTGACAGACGAATAAATGGTGTCATTATTCATTTTTTTGTGTATTTATTGTTCTCAGGCAAATTAACATATTAGTGTAGTACACTCTAAATTAGCACGCCAAACAAATATGTGTTATATTTTATAAATGAGGGAGTCATAAAAATATTTATTTGAGCTTAAAAAATTTTATGAGTTTAAAATTTGAGTGAATAACACCTAAGCAAACAAAATAAAAACAGTTTTAAAGGCCACTGGTGGCTGCTATGGAGATAAATAGCCAATCCCTACCGACAATACTCTCATCTAAGAAGCTATGATCCAATCACTGCAAATGTCAAATCATCCTCTACCCCTTTAAAGACTCCTTCCTGACTCACCTGTGTTGCCCTGTGCCTGGTTCCACTCTTGCTTTCTCTCCTCTGCCCTATTCCCATGATCCTCTTCTGCTCTGGTAATCTTGCTCCATCTAACTCCACTTGTCTATGAGTGTGCTGTTCCATCTGCGCTGACTTCAGAAACCTCATTAGGCCAACCACCAGCAGCTGACACAGCAGTACAAATGATTCATGTCTGTGGAAAATTCAAACTTGACCTCAACAAAATGGATTCTGTTCTTGTCCACTGTGGGATTTTAAGGAGGGATTTACACAAGGAACGTGGCATTTGGCATCCATGTCTAGGATTTATCTATGTGTAGTGTATTAGTGTATAGACAATCTCAGTCCACTCATTGTAAAGCTTTCACAAAATTCCTAATGGATTTTTTCAGAAAATCCTCTATAGCAAGGGCCACATTAGCATAATGGCTGTCCTCAAAGGGCCAGATATAACTTATAAATGTAAAACAATGTAATAGAATATAATGTAAAATAAATGTAACTACTCCTTAATGTTACATAACTCATTATTTATAACTTATTCAAGTGACAATTCAGTTGCATAGAAACAATTGTTGTTCTAATATAAATCCTTTTTATTTTTGTCAGCTTATGAAAAGCCACATAACCCCATTAATGAAGGGTCAAACTGTCCAAGCGAATAAAGAAAAATTTTTGTCATTTGTTTAGCGAAAATAAGAAAAAAACCCTCACAGATGAAGACATAGCATATTGATCATCATCTTTTATCATCAGGCTCAAGAAACAGATCACAGATAAACTATTAGCTGTGCCCATTTCACATCTTTAACTGTATTTTAGCGTGAGAAACCAGAGGTGTAGCGTGAGAGATCACTCAAATGCGAGAGTCTTACGTTCAATGTGTGAGAGTTGGCAGCTCTGCAGTTTCACTCGTGAGTATGGATGCGAAAGCTGAGATTCTAAAGCCAGGATAAATATTTCTAAAGATAATTCATTTCTGAAACACTGAATGCTGGCTTAATCAATATAGTGAATATGTTTCCCTTTCTGAAATTAATAATAAAATAAATTTAGATATATTTAACCTATATCTTACACATATCTTTGAAATGTGTGCTTCTTCACTGTTTAGAATTCTCAATCACTTCATAAAAATATGAATCTTTGGTCATGCAGGCCGCTCTTTTGAAGTAAACCGCTTGAGATTTACATTGAATCTGCATGTGTAAACACTGACACCTTCATAAGGATCTCAAAAAGCATTCTAACACCCCCAGCGCCATGAGAACAAATGACTGCATGGACCTGCCGTGAGTCGCTAATTGCTTTTGAAAACTCCAGCCAAAGTTTTCTAAGCTTCATCAATCTTCCAGACTTAAGCTCCAATTACAATCACAGCCTTGGCGGCCATAAATTAACTGTATACCAGTCTAACGACCTTCTCTTATTCGACCACTCTCTGCTGGTGCCAATGTTCCTATGTATTCCTTCTGAAGATGGAGTGCCACCTGCCCTCAAGACATGACTTTAAACCGATTTCAAAAGCTGCCTCTCTTTAGTCAACAGCAGGCCTCTGTGGTTTGCTTCTGCTTGGTTAAATGCATACAATGTGATGTATAAGTGATTTCACACATGCTTGTCGATTCAAAGCCTCCATCCCAGCAACAGATGCGTCATCCTCATTAAAGCTCTTGATATCTTTGGCACAGGTCCATTTCCCTGAATCATGAAGGCTGCCAATGTCTAGAGATTGCTGGCATCATTACCTTTAATCAGGATTAAAGTTTGGGTTTTCTAAGATCTATAAACTTGGTTAATTAGATGTCAACATTGAAGATCGCTTAGGAATCAGATGAGCGAGTTTCTGGCTGGTTCATTGAAAACCATAGAAAAGAAGAAGGGTGCTGCTATTTGCTAATATGTGATTGGCATCATGTCTTAAAGCACTCTTTTATACATTTTATAATGTGCATTATTCAAAACAAAATATTTTTTATTGTATTCCTGGTTAACTGGGTCTGCAAGTGTTATCTCAAACAATTAGGATGGTATACCCTGAGGAGTTTATTTCAAGTTCCATATAGCTTACACTGAGGTTCTAATAGTACCAGGTTGGGCGGTGTCCAACTCTTTGCTATCGTACATTGGTATACAGTATTACAGTGAATAATAAAAATTCCCCAATGAGTTACCAGTCCTGCCAACGGATGGATTGGTGAATTAAATTAACAATCAGGCCTGAATAAACAATCTAATTAATAAATACTTTGAATTGTGACAGATCCGGGGTAGTATCAGTGATATCCGGGGTTTTATCTGGGTTTTATTCCTGATAATGCATGAATAAAAGAAAAAAATGGCCAAAATTTGGACTAATTTGAAGTCCAAAACTGAATTTGCTCAGAGGCAGAAAGGGAGGCATTTGAATTAGTGTGATCAGGTGAACTCAGGGATGGGCTGGAAGCCTCTTGACCACCCAGAGTGCTGGGTAGCACACGGTACAGAGTCGTCAGAGAGTCTGTCCTCTCCACATTGCACACATTCCTCTTACTGACACGAGAACTCTTGTTCAGCCAGCACTGACACACTTTGGGCGAGGGAAGAAGATCTGCCTTTCACATTGACAGTAGGGTTAGCAAATCACTGTGTCAGCTTAACAGCAGCTAGCCTAACCGTTAACCTCACCAAGTCTGGGTGTCCTGCCGAGAAAATGCAGCCAACCACCAGAACAAGATATTTACGTAGTTAAACACAAAACTAACATGATATAGGGAAATATCCACACTATGATGCATTGAGTATTAGACTAAACATGCCAAAGGCTAGTAAAACATGGCTAAACAAATAATGCACAGGAGAAAAATTTGCATGCAGTCTTCGTAGGAAACACAGTGATGGAGAAAGTCATCAGAGCACTGCCAGATCCCTACAGCTACATGCCCCTATCTTTATTGATTAGTTAATGCTGTGAGGATGTCCTTGGAGCCTTCAACATTTCATCATACTACGCAGTTATTTTCTCACAGTACCCCCTCCCCCCCAATTACACCCAATCTCATGCCCATAGAATTGCTCTGTGGCTATCACTAGGTGAGAGAGTGAAGGTATTACCTTAGCTTTTTTCATCCAGCCTAGATCAACTCAACTTTGAATAAAAATTTCACAATGTGCCCTACCCCTGTGCAGTTAGTCTTCATGAAACACATCTGAACACATAAATGTCTATAATTTAACCCTTAGACATTGCTGCACGCACTGGCGCATGTCCCAATCACATCGGCTGTCTTGAATTGAGTAGGATGGACGTGACTCAGTTATTGATTCATTTTGATTTAAAATACCCTTGAAAGTACAATACCTGTGAGATGGCTTGTGTTTTTCAAAGATCTGGCTCAAAAAAGCACAATGGCACAAAAAGTGCTTGGAACAGTGTATAAAGTTTAGAAAAGATTTGTCTGTGTTTTTATGTCTGTTTTGACCTTGTCTTTGCTTTTTGGGGGGATTTATTATTTTTTATTTTGTCTTAACACTTTTGATTTTTGTTATAGAATGTAAAAACTGTTCATACTCAAAACCTTGAAAGTTTTGCTGTGGGAAAATGACTAAATTTAATACTCTGAATTATATTTTTTATACTATTTCAGGATTGTTGTGGTATTATTGTGTCATGTATTGAAAAATTTATTTGTTAAAAAAGGAAAATAGGGTTGCGCTATGAAATAATTTCAAGCATTGGCACAAAAATGTTTTTAAGGTTATTTATTAGAGCAAATTTTAAAGTAGGGAAAAGCGGGGCTAGGGCCTTAATATTGACAGGCTTTCTGGGACGAAACACACTGAAACACTTGACACTGAAATGTATAAAGGCACAATTTAGAAGACCCCATGTCTCTTGGATTTTGGTTTCTAGGGCAAACAGTTTGGTTGCTAGGGAGCTCTTAGTGATGTCATTTCTTTCAGCCGCTAATGCTCTAGGAACTACCCTATAGGCTGTGATATGCTACGTTTTCGATAACACTTTTGCCAGTTAATTTTAATACTGTTTGAAATCATTCATTCATTCTTTCTTTTTTTTGAGGCCTTATTCCCTTTTGGGGTCACGGTGCCTATCTCACATTGGATGAGAGGCGGGTGTACACCCTGGACAGGTCGCCAGTCCATCGAAGGGCTCAACTCATTGAACTCACTCAAACATTCACACCTAAGGGGAATTTAGATTATTCAATAAACCTAACCGCATATTTTAGGGATTGTAGGGGAAACCGGAGGAAAACCATGCGAGCATGGGGAGAACATGTAAACTCCTTCCAGGAAGGTCACCGACGCACTTCAAACTGGCAACCTTCTAACTGGAAGGCCACAGTACTACCCCCTGTGCCACCGTGCCGCCCCAATTGAAATCAGTAATTGAAAATAAAACTGGGCAGCTGAGATTTTTGAGGTCCCGTGGGCAGATTCTACGATCCATTCCAGAGGGTCAGTGAGGAACAGAAGTGCTTCCTGTTTGACTGTGATTTCATAACCCTGTATTAATAGACCTGAGGTCAGACAGGGCTTCTGAAGTTCATTCCCAGTCTCTCTGCTTCATAACAGGAATCACTTTCCCTGTTTTCACTCCAACTGTAACTCTACACCTTCTCTTGCCCATCCCGTTAATGCCTGCTTTTCCTCAATTAGCACATGGTCACATCTTCACCTGTCACCAAACCCTCCCGAGCCCCCCGATGACCTTTCACCTTAACGCCAGGCATAAACTTAAGGCCTCACTCATGCATAAACATGCACACGCAGGGTTGATGCATGTTACCGCACTAATGCTGTCAGGAAGAGCAAACTGTGATAAACGTATAGAAATGACAACAATTAAGTACAATAAACAAAAGTTGGATTTTTACCTGGGTTTTTTTCCACACACTTTTTAGACTACGTTTTATTTGCAATCATGTATAACGCAAGCGAGGCAGGATATGTGTAATGTGTTGTGTTACCACTATGTTTCTATTCTTTTCAAACAACTTCATCTTTGTACAATCCATGTTTCAGGTCAATCAGCATCCAAGAATCTCAAAGCCATAATATTTGTTTGGCTTAAACCTTTTCTCTCTGACCTCCAAACTTTGAGCAAACAGCCAGAGTAAAAGTCTTTTGGTAGGAACAGGAAATCGTTAGAATACATTAACGGCATTGACAGGTCTCGGTATTGATGGGCAGGGATTTCTGAGGCAAACACAGTTACCCATCCCATATTTTCAAAGGTTAAGAAGGGTGAGCAGAGGCACAGACAGAGGTTAAATGGGGGCAAGAAAGAAGACAAACATTTCCTGCCTCAAGCGCAGGAGTCCATGCTTTAACTCAATCAGCGCAGTTACGCCAGACCTTGTTTCCAGATAAACACTTTAGTCATTCTGAAAGGGATAGCTGCTCGTGCTAGAAAATGCACCCAAAACTCTAAGAAAGAAAGAAAAAAACTGCCAAAATTATATTTAATTAGGAAAAGACACCATGGTAATTTCTTTGAATTATCCTGTAAAAGTGTCTTGTTTTGAACAAAGTTGAGTTCATCCTGACAGTTTCCACTTGTGTAATTTCATTGCTTAAGATTTTACATGTGTTTCGTTCATTGCTCTTTTCACAAGCCAAAAAACACAAAACAGTCTGTCTCAAATAAATAGCAGACTCTTGGCCTGTCAATCCCAGCACTCAGACAGACTGCATTTCCAATCTTACTCAAACAAAACCAAACTTAAGCTCAGACTCAACCTAAAGGCAGGCTTAGTTGACATGCCTTTCAGTGTTTCAGTTATATTATCTGTGGCAGTGACCTGTATTACAGTGTTACTGAATACCTAGCTTGTCAAAACAACTGCTACAGTAAGTGCAACGACTGGATTTGTTTTTAGGGCAGAACACTGTATTTAAAATTAATTTTCAAATCAAATTTTTAGGCTGTCTTGCATGAACTGCACATTTCAGTTCTCCTCGGAGTGGTTCAATAATATTAAGGTCAGAAACTGTGATGGTCACTTCAGAACCAACACTTTTTATTGGTGTTTTGGATCGGTATTGTGTTGGATTGTTCAATTCCATGCACAGCTTCCGGGCAAAGGAGTGCAAATTATCCTCCAGAATCCTTTGATAACATGCTGCCATATTCAAGTTCCCTCTGCCTTTGGAGCTCACACTTCCCCAAAACATTTACAGTGTGGGCTTTGTTGTCTCCTCTCCAAATGTAGCGTGTATGGTTAAGTAAAATTTTTGGTTGCACAGAATCCCTCGCTTTCCACTTCTTAATCAGAGGTTAACAGCCTTTCATACTCTGTTGTGTCAATTTTTGTGCATGTAATCAGACCAAAACCACCACTGTGTGAAAACTTTTGATCAGGGCCATTTGGAATGTTTCTGTTGTTATTATGATTTAAAAGAGCAAACGCAGCTGTTTGAGAATAAATAGTTCCACCCAACCACTAACCATGATTGGAAAAAACGCTTTCGCATTAGCATTTATATTTTCAGAAGAATGGCCTATAAATCTTAAAATTTGCCAGTGTATGTAAACTTATGAGCACAACCGTATATAGCACCAAACCACCGAATTACTGATGTTGAGGACACCGCACACAGAAATGCACAGATACAAACAGAAACAAACCGAAAGCAATAACAACTGTAAGAATAAAAATATACAGCCAGCTCAAGACGTTTACATTTATGCATTTAGCACGCTTTTTTCCAAAGCGACTTACATTTGAAAGAACACATTTTTTGTCAGTTTGTGCTTTCCCTGGGATTTGAACCTGAGACCTTTGCTCAAGACTAAATAATTAACTTAGAGATGAAACGATAGATATGTTTGAACTAGAAATGAGACGAAAATTTATGTGAAAGAAATTGTATCCTGGAGCCAAAATTTAACTCATTTCAATTGTTTATCAAAAGTTCCTTCGCATTTTGGCAGTTTTTTTGCTGCTTTGTTATTGCTTTTGATCCACATAAGGGATTATGTGTTTATTGTTTGGATTATTTATTTTGGTTTATTTTCCAAATATGTTTTTTTTTTGTTTGTAATATTACTGTCATCAGTTGACTCTTTAGGTTTCCACACACCTACCTGAATGCCACACATAGCATGCCTAAACCATAGTTTGTCTGCATGCCTAAACCATAGGGGACTTTTTACTAGGGTAGAGTTTAATGTGGATGTTGCTACATGTCATTAAAACAACTAAAGGGACAACAGAGGCACTCATGTGTTTTCTGTTCTTCTTTGTTTTTGTGAGTTTAACATGAGAATGTGTAGCGGGCGCCACCAAACTGTGAATTTTAGCCTGAACAACAGTTCTCAACAACAAAAAACAATGTCATTGTCCAAACACAACACAATTTTAATTAAATAAAATAAATAAGGCGGGTGTGAATGCTCATAAAGGTGCCCTTTCTTTGTCCATCGGTGTGAATGTGCATGAATGTAAAGAGATATCATTAGATATCATTAGTAATTAGGTGTAATTAGATCTAGTAACTAAAAGACATTTAGTGAATATAGTAAGCGTGTATGGCAGGGGTCAACAAGTTCTGCCCTGGGGGCCAATGCCAACAGCAAAACCATACAATGCCAGCACCCTGAAGATTCATTTTTACAACTTTGTTTAAGATGACTCACTACTCAATCATTGCCAGAAAAAAAGACTCAAGTCTTTGAATTGATTGTACCTCATATTTCTGGGCCTCAGCCCCAGCTCACTGACGAACGATAAAGACATTACCTTACAGCCCAATAATGCAAGTTTGGCTCTGTTCTATGCTGTTGAATCCTCAAAATGTTTCCTGGGCGAGAAAATCCAAGGAATGTTTAACCCAGGCCATGATTCGGTCTGTGCAAATGTTAGTCTTGATTTTCAGCACTGTATAATTAAGATAAAAATCAGGCGTTCGCACACGAGGACCTTTTATTTCAATAACATTTGAGAGTTCAACAGTTTCAAGTTATGCTTACGACACAAGTTTATGGGTTCAATGGTAAGAGTTGTGGTGGCTTGTTGGTGTGGAAAATATTTTAATTCAGTCCTGTTTGTCTGAAATGATCCACATAAATGTGTGGCAAGAGGAAATTAGTGCACGCAAACATGTAGACTGTCTCCTTTACCATTCTCCTCAGCTGAGATGAAATGCGTTTCTTTTACCAGTGAATCCACTGCTAAAAGTCACCATGTAAATAACACGAAACAGAAGTCCCAGTTGCTGTAAACAGCATTTGGCGTGTCTCCTCAAACAATGTAAAGGTCACAGGAGTTATGTGAAGACACTGCAAGTGTAAAGAACACTGTATGTTCTTCCAGGATTTAAGGATTCCTTAAATGCTTCAGATTACTGATGGTTAGCCCAAAAGCCACAAGGAAGCCAGTCGTGGAGAAATCAACACGAGATCAAATAATGAAGTTATTTGCAAAGGGTGTAGCCTTGTACTACATGGCTGCAGTTCACACGTTTGGCTTAAAGCATTTCTTGTACTGGCTGGATTGAGGTCAGAATTGCTAAATGGACATTATTTGTGGAAAGGTTTGAGGAAGTTAACACCCAAGCCTTGGTATTATCCTATTTGGAATGATTATCTTACCTTACTAAGCAAATTGCCCTCCAGTAAGGCCATCCCATCAACCACCCTTTGCAGTGAAGTAAAAGCCCAATATAAAGCAAAATAACAAAATAATGAGAATATGCAATGCATGTATTAAATAAATTTGATTCTGTGTTGTGTTCATCCAATCAAAATTACTGAGACCACAGCTATGCAAATAAAGACAAGAGTCTGAGGTTCAATGATGCATTACTTTCAATTACCGTACTTTCCATCACACGATTACACTTTGTCCATGTGTAGTCGTTTCCATCGGGTGACACGAATACAACTCAATCTGTAAAATGAGGGTGTCATACATACGGCCTGACGGATCATTTTGGAGAGGGAGAGCAAGAGAGAGCCAGAGAGTTCAAATACCAATTTAGCTTTTTAAAAAACATTATTCTGTTAACAAATTGATTAAGCAAGTATTTCGCCTCACATCATAGTTGGAATATGACCAGTCTATTATGGAACATATTGTACCGTGAGTGGTGGCAGTCTCAGACTCAACGTCTTACATGATGGTTCCATTATTTAAATGCGGTAATGACATTTAATTTTATTAACATTTATGTTTGGGAATTTGTTGTTTTTATGCGTAGTTATTTATTTTTTTCAGTTCAGACTGAAAGGTCAACAAATGAGTCATATCACTATGGGGATCGTTGATAAATATAAAATCCTGCACTGGAGGAATTCATTGTAAAGAGATCTGGAAGAATACAGAACAGAAAAAATCTTTCAAAATTGTTCAGCCCTAACATTATAAAACTGAGGTATGAGATGAACTGGGTTTGAATTATCTTTTTTTTTTCAGTTCTGAAAAATGGGATTCAAATAATGTAAATCTGTTGGATTTTATTTCTACAGATCACTCTAAGCACATTTATCATATGTCATCCCTAACATATTGTTCTTTATTAGTAATGTTTATAATATAAGTCTGGGTTACATGGTTCAGTTTGTTTGGATTGAGCTGGCTTGTCAAGACATTGTATTGGGGGGAGTAGATTATTAAGTAGAGGAATTTAAGAGACAGCAGCCCTTCTCTCGTGACTCAAGTTCAATTCATTCTGTGAATTGAGTTCCAGGCAATATAACTCTGACCTCAGCTTCATTAGCCAAGTTTATTTTAACACAGGGTGTAAATGTAGTTACAACCTTAAAAGTGGCCATAGTCTGATGGTCCAGAAATCACAAGGTGTTTTTTTTATTCAACTTGTATGTTTTTGTTGTAATCCTAGAGAAAAATCCTGCATGACAAGCTCAAGCTGTATTTTTGAACAAGGTAGCTGGTTTGAGCTGGGTTCAGTGGGTTATCTCCTAGTTAATGCATCTGTTCTGGCATAAATTATTTTTTCACCAATAAAGGATGAATTTCTCTTCATGAATAATAAAATAAAATAATATATGCGAATAATAAAATTTGCTTGCACTGTAAAAAAGGCAAAATATTTGTATTAAGGGCCAACTCAAGATGTAAATAAAACATTCCCAAAGTTTTGGCAGTGATTTCTTTAGTTGAGAAAAGCTGTTTTCTTGAGTTCAGACTCAGGAACTGCCTTGCATTTCAGCAAACAGTGGGGAGTACTAACATACAAGGCAATCTGTCCAGACAGGGATCATATCCCACTGAAATATACCTTTCAAGTTAGGAATTTTAAGGTGGAAGGAGGGGTAAAGCTTAAACAATGTCACACGATACAAGGTAAGATGGCTTAAATACTATGTGGCTTGATGGATTAATTAGGGGCACTAAGCATTGAGCTGCAAATCAACATAAACCAACTATAAGAACAAATTGATGTTAGCTGGCACAATGTTGATAAATAAATAAAACATATATTTGAGTTCATAAAACTCACAAAGCTGTTGCTGTATGTTGCCTTGAAATGTGGGCATACATAGTTATAAATTACAATGATAAATTTCTGTGGTTTTATTTTTCATTTTGAATTTGCCTCAAATTGACTTGCTTTCAAGTTACACAAGGGTGGATCGATCCGATATGTGGTACTTGTACCTGGAAGTGTGAGATGGCCAATAATCTCAAAGGGGGGCCGCGGCTGGACTGGCGGGCTAGCTCGATACTTTTATTGCACGCCTCAATCAGATACGCTTGGTTTTCTCTGAGACGTGGTTGCAGAGGGTTATTGAGGGAGCTTACAACAGAAAGAGAATGTGGAAAAGGGGTAAAGCAAGCAGTGAACAGTGAAACAAATGTGGAAGGCCTCACATTAGGTGGAAGGCATTTTATGACCCATACTTGGAATTTGCATTGTGTATTTTACGTTTGTTCTGTATTTAAATGTGCACACATACCAGGAACACCAAGGAAAACCAATGCCTTGCTCATGGCCACCAGAGTTGTCATGGGCGGGAAAGAGCAAGATTTGGTCATTGAAGTAGGGGACTGAACCATTAATCTACTTCAATCAATCAATCTTTACTTTATTTAATTTTTTGATTAATTAATAATTATAAACCAAGTGTTCTTTTCATTTGCCAGCACATTCGGAAGTGCTGAAATACACACTATGGACAGAGAAACACAGTGGTCAAATGTGATATTGCAAAAAAAAACTAAACAATTAGGAGTGTGAAATTTAAGTCATATTTATTAACAATTATTAACAATTTATGAGTTATATTTATGGACTTTGTTCACCTAATTATGAACTCACCTCCGACAAAAGATTGGTACACTCACTTTATTTTTGAGTATGTTTTAACTCCATACTTGAGTTTATTTTGAGAAAGAGCATCAACAACCTTCTCAGGAGCAGCAGCAGCAGCAGCCCTAATAATGTCTATGTTAATACTACAAAGAGAGTTAAATTTAACCCTATAATAACAAGAAAAAATTTAAAAAATTTCTCACATTCACACAGAAAAAAAACACATTAATACTCAAATTTATGGATAACATAAAACAAGTTACATTTTAATACCCTTCCCATTCTGCATTTAGAGCTGTTTATATTTCAAATATTTTAGGGGGCGTGAAAATTTTGAGTGGTTTAAAAGCGTATCCTCAACACTGTACATTCCTTGTCTAATACTGGAATTTAAACTGGATTATGGCAGTTTATCCCTCTCACTTTCATTTTATTTCTTTTGACAGACACCCGAAACTCCCGACTGCCTCCATAAAGAAACTTAGAGCTATGAGTTTACAGGTGCACCTTAAACCTGCAACCTCTGGAGCATTTCTACTCTACAAT
This sequence comes from Danionella cerebrum, assembly GCA_007224835.1. Classification (NCBI taxonomy): domain Eukaryota; kingdom Metazoa; phylum Chordata; class Actinopteri; order Cypriniformes; family Danionidae; genus Danionella; species Danionella cerebrum. The sequence continues at coordinate 43,393 of SRMA01024846.1, read as the reverse complement.
CACCCTAAAACACACATCTGTCTTCTTCCAAGGCTCCCAGAAGGATGAATAGGATTGAAGTGGTCTAAGAGACTAGGGGGATGTCTAAATCATGCTGATGACAATGCACGAGCTCATAAATAGTCTATGTTGATAGATTCCCAGGCACTGTATTACATCAGCTATTAATAATAACACATTCTACAAAACTTGAACCTGTCTGATTATTAAGAAGTCAAGACATCCTTGGTATTTAAACTACACCACCTGGAGGAATCGTTTATAATATGACTTGCAGAGGCCTCTGGAGTGAATTTGATAGACGTTTTTTAAATCACAGCTTACACTTAAAATAAACTATTTTGTGTATTTGAAAAATTGGCTTCATTAGTATGAAACCAATGTGACTGGCATGTTTTTAGCTCAGCATTCAGCAGTGCAGGATTTTTCATTTATAGCAAGCAGAGCGTGTGACGCAGCATTTATCAGAAAGATACTGAACCTTTAACAGTTTTCCTTTACTGTGCTCTTGCCGGCGCTTTCATGTGGCCTTCCATTGCTTTTTTAAAACGCATACGACGCAGATAAATGGCTAAAGGGGTGATTGAGCTGGAAAGCACGGAGGAGCAGCAGTCTGACAAATTAGGCCAGAACCTGAGCTGAAAGCTGCAGAGTAAGCAACTCAAACAAATGTCTTTTACAGACACAAGCAGACAATGAGCAATTTTAAGCATGCGCTACAAAAAAAGAAACAAAAGTCTGTACATGAAAAGTATTTATATTTTATTTTAAATTTTGGCACAGCAAACTTTTGTGTTTAATCAGCACTACTGGCGTTAACATTGTGAAGCTAATATGAAAACCCGCCGTTCCACTGTATGTGAGCTGGGATAGATGGCAGCGTTAGTATTTATGATGATTAGGGTTTTATAGGATATAGACTAATAGACACTTTAACTGAGACCTTGTTTGGGGGGCAGCCGAGAGTTTCATACAATGCATGTTCTGGGATGTTCCTTGGGACCTCCTTCTGGCTGGAGATACTTAAAGCATTCGGACCTCGAAAAGATGTTGTTTTCTCATTCCTTTATTCATTCATCTTCTAACCCACTTATTTTTTCCCTTTCGGGGTCATGGGGGTCTCCAGGGCACATCTGCGAGAGGTGGGGTACACCCTGGACAAGTTGCCAGTCTATCGCAGGGCAACATTCACTCACACAATCACACCTAAGGGGAATTTAGATTATTCAACTACCCCACAGCATGTTTTTGGGATTGTGGGGGAAACCTGAGTACCCAGAGGAAACCCACGCAAGCACATGGAAAACATCCAAACTCCTTCCAGGAAGGTCACAGGTGAGCCTCGAATTGACAACCTTTTAACTGGAAGTCCACAGTGCTACCCATGGGACTAGATAGTTAGGCGTGAGTATGAGATTCTGTGCATGAAGAAGAGTAGTTGTGATTAGGTATTTCATTTGATTAAGCAAGTGCTTCTCGACTTAGACTGCATCTAACTCAGTTATCAAAAAAAAAATCTGATTATGATCCAATCAGAGGACTGAGAAATCCAGATGTTTTTTGAGGTCTATCTAGGTGGTTGTTGAAGCTATAAAGGCCAGAATTGCTGATATTTAAGGCAGATTATGGAGGCTGAACGCATAGAGTCCGATATCTGATGGAAAAAAACACACATATTCTAAAGTCATGCAGCCAATAGAAGTGCTATGAAGTGAAGAGCATTTAAAGAGACTTTCTGAAATAAATGAATATAGTTTCATGAAACAAATGGTCAGTTCTTCTGATAGTAGACCCAATTTAACCTGAACTAACTGCTTACTAATGGTGCTTCTTAATCTAAGTAAAGCTGCTTCCTATTGTTACCTACTTCTACTGCTATTGCTAATGCTAACTCTACATCAAATGCAATAAAATCCCAGTGTTGATACTCTGCTACTAGTACTGTTGGTCATCATACTGTGCTGATATAAAGCAAGTCACTTTGGTGTGGTTAGCATATGCCACTCAAGCGCCCATTTTGAAAACACGCCCATTTTGTGTTTTGGAACATAGATATTGGTTCGTGAATGAAGCTGTTTATTTGCTGTTTCGCCATGCTCCAAATCACAGCTTGAGCTGTACGTGTTTTCCACCAGGACAGTATTCCTTACTCATTGTGTGAATACAACAGTTTTTTTTTCTTTTACAAAACTTATTACACAAAAAAAACCTTTGATGTTTTCCCTGCAAGCCATGCAGCAGGAATTCGGCTTCTATACACAAGCGTGTCAATGATTGCTTACAGCAGATCAGACGAGAGATCACTCTAGACACCCGATACAAGACCAGCACAGCCATTTCCATCAGGAACATCAGAGTCATGGAAACATTACTCTAGAGTTATCATCAGAGAAATACACACTGAGACACTCAGTAGGGTACTGTGGATAAGTTTGTAACAGCAAAAAAATACAAGAAGAAATAATTCTCCATTTCTGTTGATATGGAAAAAATATGCAAAAAACTTGATATGGAAAACGTAACCTGCAATCTGGTGTGACTTAATTTTTCCAGAATTTGATCATAATTTCTAATTGATGTCAAGAGCTCATGGAACAAGTTTAACAGCACAAGTTCAGCAAGCTTCAACAAAGCACAGACAATCAAGGTCTTCACAAGACCTCAAACTCAAATAGCTTGTAACATTCCATCCCTTTTTAACGAAAAAACAACAGCGTCCAAGCCTTAATAGCAAAAGTGTTCTGGTAATTAAAATACTTCCATTCAGAAGCAAAACACATACCTTGAAATGACAGGAAAACTCGGGGTTGTGGTGGAGAAAGAGCATGAGTACAGGTGATACAGAGGAGCAAGGGAAGGAATAGTTGAAGACTCATTCCCTTAGGCCAAAACCACAGTGTCCCTGACCTCGCCATGTCTGCTTCGGGGGCCGCCCGTCACAAACTGGTCCTGACCACAGTGCCTCACCTAGAAAGGAAAAACAAACCACTGATGATGAGAGGGTGTATAGAATATTACATTTGAGTCTATAGCGTCCCCTTTAGACTGTTTTCATAATGTAGCAAGGTCTCACTTCCAAAATATCAACTGTACTCTAGCTTCTAAAGGGATGCGATGTTGCTGCAAAAATTGCTAAGTTCTTTAATCTCATAAAGATCTCCCAGTTGTGAAAGGATTTATGTTAAAGCTCCAATAACACACATTTTTGCATTAATCCCTTGCTATTCATATTTCTGCATTTACATCTTCCAAATATTCTTGGCTGATGGATTTGCTAGAAATGTATCGTAGTAGAGGTAATGGATTATTTGACAACAGATTGGTAAAAAAACTGGTGTTGATCCTAGAACATTCCTTACAAGGTGAACATTTTTATCTGCCAATCTTAGATACTGTGCTAAATCAACAGAGCCTTAACATATCTGAACCGTGATAGAGGTCCTGTTTGAAAGCTTTGTCCTGTTACACCTTTAGTTAATTAGTGTTGAGAAAGTGCCAAGATTCCTTCAAGAAATCCAACACACAGTCATGTAAACCATGGCTCGTTTTCAGCTTTATGTCCATGTGTAGCAGAAGCTTCTAACAGAGGAAGGATGCTTCCCCAAGAACCCCACCACTCAGTTCCATCATGGGATTGCAGCAGTTCAATAAAACATGGAACAAAGTTTGATGTCCAGTGGACCAAAATCGAGAAACAACAGGGAAGCTTCTCTGACCTGGACACATGGTTCGTAACTATGTATAAATAATGGATTTGTTTTGTACAGATTGCAGGACAAGGAAAGCAGTAAGAATAGCACAGTCTCTGGCCTCATGTCTTATAGATGAACGATGTGAAAGATTGATAGGAGCTTTGTACAGGACATCTGCTGTGCTCATCTGAGCTTCTGTGGGCAGGGTGTGTTTGCAGGCAGCTAAATGTCGAGAAAGCATGTTCTATAAGCCATCTTTTCCTTCTCTTTAGATGGGATCAATGTGTGGCATGGCATTTGGAAGGTGCTAAATGGTAAACATTTAGCACTGATCAAGGGAAAATGCTGGCTTGGGACATAGAAATGGATACATGAAGACTGAGAATAAAAAAGGTTTTGTGGTCGTGCTCCTGTGGCATAAAGGATAGTGAGCATGACACATATTGGGCATGGTTAAAGGGGTATGGGGTTCAATTCCCAATTCAATTCCTGTCCTTTTATACTTTCCAATCAACCAAATGCTAAAAAGCTCAAAAAATATTGTTTTGAGAAGAACATCAAAACTATTGCTTTTTCTAATCTTTAATTAATTCTGCAGAAGACCACACAGCACATGCTATCTAACTGGTGGAGGCAGGGATTATTAGGTGGCCTTGATGGTCAGAGTTCAGTGGGACAATTTGCGCAAAATGTAAGAAGTACAGCCCTTGTATTTTCCAAGGAACATTATAGGGTTTTTATAGCCACACAGAGTCAGGACCTCAGTTTAACATTCTTTATTGTATTTAAAAAGCATTGTGTGAACAAACCCTACTGGTTTCACTACAACCACTTTCCACAGCAACCTGGTTTTTTGCCAATTTTCCTTGATTGCTGATTAAAAGTGGGCAACCGGTCTTGAGATACACAATGATATGGATGTGAAAAACAAAAGCAAACCATGCCACCAGGAAAAGGGCATAAAATGGAACTGTCTGTGAGATTCATCAGCCACTGAATGACTTGATAAATGCTGTGTTTTTGTCACCAGCATTTCTGCTTCGGCAAATGGTGTATAGTTCTTAACAATATCAGTCTAGAAAATATCCATGTTTACACTGGTTTTACAACATGATGTAACACTAAAAGAGTTCAATTTAAATTTTCATCTGATCAATGTTAACTGGAATGTTACTGGCACAATTGTTTTCAGTGATATAGGCAATGCTATGGTACAAGTTCTATACAGATAAATGGATAAATAATAGTAAAACACTAATTATTATCTTGGGGGTGGTGGACAATGGGCCAATTTAAACAACTGGAGCATTGCTTTAAAATGTACCTATTGCAATTGCCCAGAGCATTATTGATTTGCAACTTTATAGGCATTTTTTAGGGGTCTAAACATGCCCACGGTTACAGAAGCTTGCATACACGTCAGAACTGGTGAAAACGTACATCTGATGGGGTGAAAGTTAGTGTCACTAAACATTTGTCGTACCAGAAAGAAATTCAGCACACATCTAGGGTGCCATAACTTAAATTAAAGTATTTGGAATGTGTTTCTGCTATCGACAGGAAGTCAGTTATTTTGAAAAAAACTCTTTCACACATGTCATACTATGACAAAATCCTCCTAGAGATTTTATCTGTTCATCTCCAAACTCCACTACTCTTATCTTAAGGCATATGGGACATTAAATTGCGAGGCTTTTTTGACTTGTTAATAACAAAAGGAAGTTGTTAGTAACTCACCCATGCAATGTCTGATCAGGTTCAAACTCCCTATGCATGTTAAGAGTCCATGTCTGAAGAAATCTATAAAGCAACCTACAGTATCAGTTATTGCACCACCTGGTGGCAAGTTGGAACATCAAATTTTTTCATATTAATTTTTACATAAGTGCAATTTGAAACACTTTTGTAAGGCACCAAGACCTACAAAAAAAGACCTCAATTTGAGCGAGTTTCAAAAACCAACAGGGTCGAAGGTGAAATTTCAGCATAAACAGGAAGTACTCTGCCATACAATGTCTGATCAGTATAAAATTTGCTACGTGTTTTAAGAGTCCATATTTGAACACATTGGTATAGCAAACTGCAGTATAGCCCTACCTAGTGGTCACAGGAAGTATGTCACTTAACATCGATAAAATAGGTATTTTGTTAATTTTGACATTGTGATTAGAATATTGGCCAAAACAAACATTGAACAATATTCATCATCATTCATGGCGTTCACACTTTGTTGTAGTTTTCATTGTTTAATTCCTCCACTATTTCAGAGATGTGACCTTTTCTCGCTTGAACGCATTGCCTCGTGATTAGTGCAAAATATTGGCCTCTGAGGGGCGATGGTGTCTGAGGTCCTCGAACCCTTTGATCGCTGCTTGCAGCTTTAAAATTTATTGAGATTTATTGTAGGAGTGTTTAAAAAGTTCAGTAATTTAGTATGTGCTGCATGATCCGGTCTGAAACAAGTTATGACAAAGAATATTATTGATCAATGTACTATATTTTTAAATGTAACTTGATTTCAAAATGAAAGTAGTAAAAATTACAAACAGCATAAAAACCTAAGGAGTCTTAAGTAAACTTTAAATCTATCTAAATATAAAGCATTTGTGTTAGTTACTTTGTTTTTAAAAACAGGATAGAAATTTTTATTTATTGTTAAAACCTTAAAAACTGACCTCAAATTGAGCACGCTCATGATAGACAGGAACATTGCCAGTGTTAGATTATTAGAAAGAGTTTCTTTCATTGTTACAGTCTTTTTGTTTTGATGCTTATCTTCAAGTGTGAGCTTGTGTGAACAATGAACATGTGCGTGACGGATGAACAGTCTGGATTAAAATGAAATGTTTCTGGCCGTGTGTTTTGGAGAGCAGCTCTTAGTCTGGGTGGAGACTCTTGCTCTCCAAACAGTAATGGCTCAGGACAGTCTCTGCTGCTGGACACACATTCGTAGTGTGCAGCTGCTAAAGTAATCAGCGGGTCATCAGAGATCCATCATGAAGCATGAGCTGATCACAGTTCAGACTTCTATAGGATCACAGCCCTTAAATGAGAAATAACACTTGTGTGTCTAGTGAGCAGGTTCCCTCTGGAGCTGCATATTAACCCAACATAGACTTAACTGTCAAATATTTTTAGAAAATACATTCAAAATATTTTTTTTCACTAAAGAGTTTCACATTAGCCCCTCATGGCTCTGCTCACCACATTCTTCTAAAATAAATCAATGTTTCCTGAGCAGTGACTGATAGATTGAGAATGTCAAATGAAAAGGTCCAGTTTCTTGGAATGACTGGATGAAAGCAAATCTCAACATATGATTTAATTCTAGAATTAATTTTGTTTTAGATATTGTTGATACACTGTAAAGAATGCCCTTCTTATGACCAGAAAAAAATACACAAATGTAGCAAAGAAATCTGTCAAAAAGCCCATTTGACTTGGTAAGAATTATTAAGGTTAGAATACATTTCAAGTCATTGATGAATCTTCCAAATGGAAAAAATGTTTCAAAGCAAGTCATTTAAAGTTATTAAGGTTAAGATTTATTGTAAATACTTTTGTTTACTTTTATTCACTAATTTGCAGTCTTAAATAGAAGCACAGAATAAAGATACTTTATGAGCAAAGTACAATGAATCTCAAGCTTTGTAAACTTTTTATGATAATTCAACTGAAAAAATGACCAAAACTTATTATTCTTTTGACACACTTACATTTAAATGAAAACGTTTTTGTCAGTTCTTGCATTTCCCCATACTTTACATGATGAATCTAAGTGCATCGCTTTAGTTTACAAAACTAATAAATAAACATCGTTAGGGGTCGATCATATAAAAATTAAAATTAACTGCTTTGTTCAAGCAGATAAAATAAATAAAGCTTAATAAAAATATACTTTAACAGGATTCCTGAAATTATCATTTTTAGCCATGATATTAGACTCAAAATCAATCAACTGTTTCTATTAAAATCTTTCTTAAAGTTGGTTTATATATACCTGCCTAGATTGAATATTAGATTTAACATCTTAAAGTTTTTTTTACAGACAACTCAAATGTATTGGCAAATATTAAAACCCAATGAAATATTTTCGGCCGATAGTATAATCTAATTGGGACACAGAGTAAGAATTACACTTGAAATAGGAACTATTTCAAAAACTCAACAGAAAGTCTATGAAATCTAGTAGACCTTTTGCTTGATTGTATTTTCCCATCTGCTGAATTTGTTTTGAGGTGGTTTCTGACTTGCTTTCGTAGCCACAACACCAAAGCAAGGTCCTGGTGTCATCCGAGCAGCTCAAACATCTGTCAAAGCTGTCATACGGCACATTCATAAGACAGCCTGGAAACATATCATGAGATGTGTATCTTCAAGCTTATCGTGCTGTGTTTGTAATGCCTATCTCTGTAATGACTTTCCCATCTTTTCCAACTTATCAAAGTGTCTGTCAAAGGCAGTCGCCACTTGCTCTCTACTTCAAGTGATTTTAACTTTTGTCAATTCCTAGTAGATGTTTTTGCATGTGATACTTAACTGTAGGCATTTAATATTTGCTTGGTTTTCTGAAGTGGTGTCATGATACAGTAGGTTGTTTCTGAACTGGAAACCAGTGATTACAAGGTCACTGTGTGAAGTCTAAAAGTTCTGCTTTTGAAACCACAAAGTTGACTGCTTGTTCTTTGTTGGATAGTAATCATAAAATAGCCCTAATATTTCAAGATACTAAGAGGTAACAATGGGCCAGATTAATTACAGAATCCAATATTTATCAAAAACAGGTTCCTTGAATGAGCTTTTATTTTATGTGTAATCAAAACTCTTTTTTTCTTACTCCCTCCAGTACCTAAGTGTCTGCCATGCCCTCTTTAAAAAAAAAAAAACAAAAAAAACAAATGTAGTGTCGCTGATGTTATAGGACTCTTGTGTGGTTTTGGTGCTTATATTTTGTCACATGATTTCTATTATTTTAAATCCTGTGATGTTGTGTTAACATAGATAAAATTTCTGATTGATCAGACAATAAAAACATATAATTTTATTTTTGATCTTTATAAAACAAAAGCTAAAGCTCTAACTGTACATTGTTTTCTCTGAAAAAGCACTCATAAAATCCAAAAACAAATGGTGAGTGGGTGGGGCTACATAGGTTTAGAGAATCAATAAAACAAACCTGCCTTGAATAAGTGCAACTTCACTTGTGTATGGAAAACGTAAAAAAGGTCTTTCAGGTGCCGTAAGTGCCAGCTAGTGGTAAAAATAAGGGATATCCATTGGAAGAACAATACCTGTGATATGGCTTGAGTTTTTCATTGTTCTGGTGCAAAAAGCAGAACAGCATAAAAAGTGCTTGGAACAGTGTTTAGGAAAGGTTCACCTGTTTGTTTGATACAATGTTTACATTGTTTTGACCTTGTCTTAGCTTTTTTTGGGGGGAGGGGGGTGATTTTTATTTGGTCTCAACACTTTTGGTTTTCATTATATTTGTCTTTTACATTAAAAAATATAAAATGTGATACTCAGAATTGTTTTTTTTGTTTGTTGTTGAATTTGCTGTGTGATTTGATGGAAAAATATTAGTAAAAAAAGAAGCTGGGGTTGTTCTAAAAAATGGTATCAATCATTTCCACATAAAACATTTTACGGGTAATTTATTAGGGCAAATAGTAAAAATGCTCTAAGTTGTAGTCTACACTTATTTTGTGTTTTGGCCCAATGTATTATCTATCATCTTAACTCTGTTCGTGAAATGAAAATGGGGCTTTCCTGGCAACCTCTAGTCTGGCAGAAGAGCGAGGCTGTTTCACACTCCACAGAATTTCTTAGGTTTTGCATTTCTAGTTTTTGCCACACTTTGCTCCTTTAAACTAGAAAACACTTTAATCTTATCTTATTTAGTCTTATAAGATTCATACAATATCATTAAATTTTGGAGTTAATTAGGCATTACACATATGTTCTTTTGCTCCAAGGAAACACAACTTGAGTCTAAATGAGTCTTAATGACAAAGTAAGCAAAAGGTTTGATGGAATCATCATCATCTCTCACAAGATGGTTGGCTTGATGATCTCCATATTCTAATCTTAAGCCGTTCCCACAACAGCTCAGTGAGGTTGAGATCCAGACACAGGCCACTCTTTAACAGTCATAACACCTGCTGACTACCTGATTCAAATTTTCTGGAGGTGTGTTGGGTCATTGTCCAGATTGTACGCTGGAGTCAGATTTGACATTAACCAGTAACTTGACTGATGTGTAGACTGAAAAAGCTTAAGCAAAAAAAATTACTACGTGCCCCTCTGCTGTTATTTACTGAATATTTTGTTTCTGGAAGGAAATGGTTCAAATATTCCTTTTCTATTCACACTTTCGTGCATGATTTACCCACACGACAATGTAATCATTGAACATCATATTCAAACTGACAAATATCAGAGTTATTAAAGAGCCAATGTCATCATTTGGAAAAGTTAATTATTTGTCTCCAACAACAGGTTGAAAAGACACTTTAATTATCTTTTAATACATGTGTATTTTGAATCATTTAATGAATGGTTTGTACAAAACTACCGGTACTTTACTTGACACAACCTGCAATGATTGGTGGTTGGAATCATCTGCTTTCATTGGATACTTCATGTCACATGCATCTCCGAAAAGGACATCTAACAACAAATATTACACTCATGTTATAACCATTATGTAAAAAGTGCATTAAATCATGATCCTGCCTTAACAGTATGAACCTGTCACGATGCGGGGAATTGAGAACGAATTTCAGCATCTCAGAGTCTTTAGACTCCTTAGTATTAAAGACTATAACTTGCTACACACAGCACTTTCACATTTAAAGCTCAAAACACGAGTTTCTCCATTTAAAGCAATGTTACATACACCATGAAAGGTCATTTAAAAAAAAATATTATATGGTTACTTTAACATTGGGCACTTTTGCATAGAAAGAGATTTAGTAAAAAAATTTAAAATTTTCGGTATAGTACATGCCTTGCAATTCAGAAGCTTAGTCTCATGTGTCATCATCGATAATGAAAATTAATTTTTGCTTTATGAGACAGGATGCCAGAGAATATGGCAGAGATTTTTCAGACACGCTTCTCAGACGCATCACTGGGTCTGTCTCAAACTCCCCAGCCTCATTCACACAGACACACTAACCACATTCCCCAATGACTCTGCCCAAAATAAAATCACACTGAATGCTCAGAATATACACAGCACGTGCTCAGTGGAGGGTGACGAGAAAATCTTTCTGTGAAAATATTCACTCAATTTGGCTTGCTAAACCTCAAACTGTAAATATATTAAAAATCTTATGTTTTGAGGAGACAATCAAATCTTTAAACTGATATATAAACTCTGTATATAAACAAGTATACACAAACATTTTCCCAAAGTGAATTAAGGAATTAAGAATTGCCCATCTACACCTGCTTGCCGGAGCCTTACACCCCTCTCCATTAATCCCAGGAGCACTGAGGGTCTCCACCCCAAGCTTGACTCACCTCCCGTGGGTCCTTGCTGAGCAGAGCGGTGAAGAGCGCTATGCGAAGAGAAGGGAGGTGTGTTAGTCCTGCCAGATGACTGCGGGACAGGACAGAGAGAAACTGACAGAGAGGCTGTGAGAGTGGTTGAGAGAGAGAGGAGAGGAGGGGAAAGAAAAGAGAAGGGGAGGCTCAAGAGGAGAGGAGTGTAACTGGAAACCTGCCCATCCTCTCTCTCTCTCTCTCTCTCTCTCTCTATTTCACGCACTCATACTCTAATATAAATGGGCAACTGAACAGATTCCCTAGAGCTGCACAATGACCAAAAATTTGTCAGAACTCTTAAGAGTCATGCATCTATTAATGTAAAATATATACTGAAATAAATAAACCTTTTCACAAATCCAACTGATGTTGAGCTCACACTGAGGGAAACCGGTATTTGACAAACAAATTAATTTTGGATAACTTAGACGACAAGATTTTCACCCCAGATGTTTGTTTGATAATTTAGGATTAACTTTCTTTTGCGCAAAAACTTTGTGGACTGGGCAAGATGTTATTCCTTCACCAATTGTTTTCTCTGTGACTTTAGCTTCATTGAAAGCAATGACAAGATCCTCCAGTGAAGCTTTGTACTGGTTCCCGATCACACACGTTCATTGAAAAGATCTGTAAGAATTATTATTTTGTTTTTCTTCCATTTGTATAGCCACTAAATTTCGTTACTATGACAAGGACACTTGTGGGAATTTTATTTATTTAAAGGTATTTATTCAGATGGCAATTGAACACAAATTCATATGATTCTATACGGTGTATACAGACCAAAGGAGAACACATTGCAGCTTGTCGGTAGAGACTAGCGGAGCATAGTGGGTGTTACACCGCATAGTCCCTTATCAAAGAGTAGTTGACAAGTAATGTGACGTACGTCATCAACAACAAATCTACTTTTTTCCAATTATTCATGTAAAGGGCTGGGCGATTTTATTGATTAACTGAACTCTATGTACATCAATGTGTTTGAATCAAAATCGATTATATCTTTAATGTAATATACAAACGCTGCCCCAATTCCATAGAATGTGCGTTGGCCATGTGAGCTTGCATACGAATGCGTGAAGCTCACCTTCCAGCCCTCCAGTTTACCTTATACTTAGATAAACAAACAATGGCAGTGAGGGGCAGCAACCGTTTTAACAGAGCAACTCAACATCTACATCTCAACATACGAATTGATTTCAGTCTATGATGACATCTATGGCACCTGCGTTACACCCCTGCGTAGTATGTGTAGGTTTCACTATCCCATTAGATCCCATTAGCCTACTCACTAACATTGAACGTATGTTTACAACGAAATCATGACAAAAGTATTAGAATGGACCTCCAAATCAAGTTTATACGTTGTACCTGTATGTTTAAATGTTAACACAAACCCTAAACTAACAGGAAATGAATAAATCAGTTGGGCTAAATTTTGTGCACATGCTCACAACCGGTCTGCAGTGAAATCGAGGACACCTGTCCAACCATTAGTATTAAAAAAATAACCATACACATGGTATTTTGTGAATAATTTCAGTTTAATTTAAAACAAAATAACAATTAGACCAAAATGTATCATTTATATATTATTACAGCACTATTATTATTATTATTATTATTAGTAGTAGTAGTAGTAGTACTAGTAGTAGTAGTAGTAGTAGAAGTAATATCATTATCAATAGTGCGTTTTGAATATTTTCTTTGTTATCTGCAGAGTCATATCACCCAGCTCTAATTCAAGTAATGTATTTGACAATCCAAGTTTACAAAAAGAAATACAGTTAATTAAAAGTAGTTTGTGAAAATGTTAGTTGTGCTAGATTTGATTTACAAAATGTAAAAAGTATATTTGATTTACAAATTATTTATACAAATTTCCATTGAGGACAGTTGTTTGACAATAAATGGCTTCACCCAACCACTAACTATGAGTGTGAAAAAATTATTTTGTGTTATCATTCATATTCTCTGAAAAAGAAATAAAAAAATTACCAGGGTGAGTGAACTTTTGAGCAAAACTCTAGAAACATAAAATTAAGAAAAAACACATTTTTAGAGTTTAGTGAACCAAAGGCACTGTCCCTCAGCTCAGGGATGAGTGAATGTGTTCTCTGTGTACAATCAAAAATGCATGACATGACACACACCTTCAAACAGTCATGATTGCATCCTCTAAGGCCTTCTTTCATCCAAGTTGTATCCATTCTTTATACTTCATTATACCAAATGCTCCGTGGTATGAAAGTCTTTAAAAATCCATAATGTCTTCAATAATATTCTCCAGCAGTCACTGCCATAAAATGGAATTCTGTTGTTTTTCTATATAACCATAACTTTATTTTGAGTACGTCTGTACATTTATTTTACCCTTTGTCTCCACAGAAAGATTTGTGGCCCATTTTAAAATTGCAACCCACTGTTTTTCTGCCCTGCCAGATTAAACTATCATCCCTTCATTAATAAATCGAACCATAAATCCAGCGAACTGTCTTCACAGACAAATCCACAACCTAGATTTCTTTTTTTTCCCTGTCCAAGATTCCTTTTGCAGAGGGAGTGTAAGGAGACGGGTGCTCTGGAGGCAATTTCCAAACCACATAGTGCAGACTTCAGCAAGGAAAGTCAGAATTACCCTCACTACCACAAGTCCACCAACAGCTTATTAATGACAGATGGTGAAAGCTGGGTCCACAGCGTTGGTGAATGATGGCAGATATTTAATGGGATTGCAAAGAGTTCATTCTGTAGGTTGTGTCCTCTTGGAGAATTAGGGAGATTATGTTCTGGTGTGATGCTACATTTTAAGATTTCAGTGTAGTGTCATCAATAAATAAAAAAATAAAAAATTATTTTCATGCTAATACATTTAAATGTGTATGTAAGCATGTAGAAAGATTTTGCTACTGTAGCTAAAACAAGTAATTACAGGTTACAGTATTCCTTGGTTTAAATACTTGTTGCTCTCACTTTATGGCCATTTAAAAGGAGTGGCCCTAGCTGAAACCAATTGTGTGTAAGTGGTTTTGGTTCGGTGTGTGGTGACAGCAGCAGGAAATAATTAGCTCTTCTCTGACTCCTGAAGTGATTTACAGCTTTCCGGTCCAATGGTCAAAGAAACGGTCTGTTCACTGGACTGTTAAATCACCCACACCGCTTCAGATCACACACCGTCTTGGGCAATATTTCACCTGAATGTAACTGGCTGAAATGTTTGAGATTAGATGCAATGACTGTGTTTGCTTTGTGAGGCTCTACTCTAATTTCTATGATGGAGACATTTGGCTGTGTGTTGAAGCACTGGTCAGATTGGAGGGAGATTAAATAATACATTTTTGCTAAAAGAAAAGAACATGTTCAAATGCGGACAAGGGCTGGGTTTGCTTTGGTTGTGTGGTTGTGCGTGCAGATGTTTAGCATTTGTCACACTAATGTTAAGTGGTTCATACATAATCTGGGGTCAGAGGTGGCTTAAACTCTGCATTCGTTATGCTTGTCACAAACAGACACACGCTCATGCTAATGTAAAGACACATGTTCAAACAGACCACCCCTTCACTGAAACAGATCTTTATTTGATAATTGAACCCAGGGGTTTATTTTATTGGAGAAAATTTCTTTCATAAGTAAAGCCAAGTGAAATGCACCTTTAGAAATGACCATAATGGGTGTAAAATCCTCTAAAAATTGTAATCATTTATTCACATAATAAAAATGTAAAATCTGCAGTTTCTGCATGTTTTCTGGTAAAGTGCTGTACTGTACTGATGTCGATATTCTTAATTAAGTTATTTGACAGCTATACATTAAAAATGTATTGTTTAATCTATTGTAAACTGTATTATTACCATTAAATTAATTTTGACCAATACCGTTTTTGTGGCAATTCTTTACATTTTTTTATATATATATATTTTTTTTTCATTACATTACACAATAATTCCACAACAAACCTGCAATTGTACAAAAAGTACAACTCAGAGTAAAGTGGTACCCCGAGATACGAAATTAATCCAGGGTGGCGTTCTCATCTCGAATATTTCATATCTCAAAGCAAGTTTAACATGTAAACGCCTAATCTGTGCAACGGCTCTCAGAAACAACAGTAAAAGCAGATGAAAAAAATTGAAAACCAGAGAAAAATCAAGTAACATTTCTTTAATCCTTAAATCTACATATTGTTGATGTAATAAATGATAATAAAACACGCAAAATATGTAATATGTACACAAATGTGAAACCTCACCTTGAGAGTGAAGCGATGTGTCGGAGGAGGTGGAACAGGTGGTAGAAAACATTACGGCACTACGTATGAAAGTTAACTTTCTACAGAACAGCACTTTCCACGTTATAAACGTTATTTCTTTTACGACACCTTGACTCTAACATTTGTTATAGCAAATCTATAGATAATGTTTTGCTCAATTTAAAACTGATTTAAAGTGTTTTAAAGCGTATCAGCCCCTTTTTGCACTTTGCAACGGGAGAATGGAGCGCCAGGACCAGGAAGTGCAGCACGACGTCAGACTTAACATGCGGATAATAGAGCAAAACTGTTGGTGTTTCTTCGTATCTCAAATATTCAGGAACTTTCGTATCTCGAACATTTCGTAACTAAAATCATTTGTATCTCGGGTGCCACTGTATTACATTTTGTTTATTGCAAAAATCTAGAATTTAAAGTTTTTGTTTTATAACAAAACCCACAAGTTTTGATACAAAATAAAAATTCATGGTCAAAATACAAGCCATATCACAGATCTTGTACTTTCAAGCGTAAACTGAAAAACGATTGCACATTTTCTCACATTTTAATTAGAATTAACGTGCAAATAATGTGTCCCACCTCTTGTAATGTTCATTTAAAACCAAAGTATCAAAACTAATGACATTTTTGAAACCTACACATTATATTTGAAAACAACATTAAACAATAGCTGGGTCACATCATTCCTACCTAATTCAAAACAGACGCTATGACTGACGGTGCATGCAGGAACTTCTAAGAGTTAACTTGCAGAAGTCCTTAAAAACAAGAAAAGAACATTTTAACAGTTTCTAGTTTTTGTAAATCAAGTTTTTTCCAAAATGTTAATTTGCACAAAAGAATTTTGTGTGAGAACATTTGTCTTAATCAGTATCATGTCACTGTCTAAAGAGCTTGAATCTGCCTTTTAATAGCTCTTTAATTATCAGTCTGTTGGCTTTATTTTCTGTCTGAAGCGCATCAGAAGTTGGCTTTTCACCCAGCGTTCTCCTGGGAAATCCACAACTTCAGCATCACAAACCATGCTCGCCCCCTCTATAGAGCTCATCACTAAACCTGCCACGCTTCTAATGAGCTTCTTTGAGTAGCAGGTCACTTTTGCTGATTGATAGCTTCGCGTGTTAGCCGATGACTCTGAATAGAAACACATTGTTCCCTCAAAGGCCAATGGAGCTAGCTTCAGCATATCTAGCTTCACTGTGGTCGAGTCTGAAACCTGTGAGGCAAAAACCAGGATAAACAGAGGAAAACCTGAAAAGTGACATAAATGGATTCACTTAAAAAGTACAGTGCTACAGAAAGATTGAACATGTGCCTCTGTAGGCTTACAATAGTCAGACATTTGGCATTGAAAGGTGATTTTCATGACTGTGAAGGATGGTAGATGTGGTTGAAACTCCTGTTAAAAGTAATTAAGCTGCTAATTCCTAGAAAAAACACACAAATGTGTTGGTTCAGCTGAAAAGAGCTTGAGATAGGTTTCCACTGATTTTCCATTGTTTCTTGACGGATCAAAGGAGACGTTAGGTGGTGATAATTGATTTCGTTGTCCGATGGGAAATGCTTTGTGTTCAGGATAAAGGCTGAGAGTGTTTTCATATCAAAGGATATCGAAAGCACATGGGTTCAGGATTGAGTTCGAAGGATGAGGGAATGTGTGCGAGCAACAAGTAAATCGAACACAGAGTCCTCTTTATATCCGAGCTGCGTGATCTTGATCTGGGTAGATTAGCTCATCCTGACTCACTCAGCAACCATCTCTCCCTCAGCACATGTCAGCGGTGTCAGAATGGGTTTGTTTCTTTCCCATACGCTTCCTCAAAATAGAAATTTCCAGATGGACCCTGTTGACTTCTGAGTGATGCAAGTGATGAAAACATTACATTTGGAGAATATCTTAGTTGACGTCACATCTTTGCTTTAAATGTTTAAATGTTTAGTCTAAGTTTATGATCAGCCAATCACAGTTAATCAGCTTTTGTTCCACAGATAATTAATTTTCAAAGCACAGCAACTGATTTAAAGAAGGTGATATACAGCAGAGGTTCCAGAAGGCCTGTAAAGCATCACCTACTTCATGGTCCATCTGCTCTCTGAATGTCTGCTGGACCAAAACCTCCAGCCGCACCCGAGAGGAAATCACACATGAGAGAAGAAAGGCACAACGCTCCATCGACATTATAAGGCACTGTTTGACTCACTGGGAGACAGGTGGAATTTACAACAAGTGAAAACAGATGAACATAACAAGCTAACGCTCTAAAAAGAGACTTGTGGTATTTTTAACACGAATCCAGGGTCTGACTTTCAGCCTCCTGTAAGAAGGGGTCAGAGCTCAGTTTCTATAGGTTCTGATGAGTGCCCCGTCTAGACCTCCCTCAGTGTGGATCTCTCTGAAATAAGCATGATTAATTACACTTGTTAAAAGCGCAGTACGTCAGGTTCAACAGTCCCTTCATGGATTCATCCATCAAAATTTAGGGTTTTTCAAGCTGCGGTTTTTGCAAGTTTGTTCTTGGATTCATGCAGTTTTTGGTTGAGAACGTCATTCCAACTAAAAAAATCGGTTTTAATGTTGGCCAGCATTCTTCATTTAATGACATTTCCACGATTAACATCTAAGAAAACACTGATTATAATGTAAACCGTTCTGGACAATTTCATTGAAACACTTCTATCTTTTTGTTCACAACTGTACTGTTTGTACTTTTGTGGCCTAGAGTATAAGGTGATTGACTGGAGATCAAAAGGTCGCCGGTTCGACCTGGGAGTCAAAGGTGGGATGAGTGTTGAAACTCTCCCTCTCTTTCCTGTGACAACCATTACTGTGGAGGACTTGAGCAAGTCACCAGTTCCCCACAGCTCCCCGGATGCCACAGCTATGGCTGCCGACTGCTCCAGGTGTGTGTTCACAGTGTGTTTATTCATTGCTGTGTGTGTGCACTTGGATGGGTTAAATGCAGAGCACAAATTCCTTGTATGGGTCACTCCATACTCGGTCCTAAAAAAAGTCACCTACTGTTTGTAAAAAAGTTTAAAGGTAATGATTTAAAGAGTTAAGAAGTTGTAATTATGAATAAAATAATTTTGTCTGCATTGTAGTCACATTTTTTAAAGAAACACTTTCAGGTAAACTTTATAGATGCCATTTTTTTATGTATAAAGTACTGGAAAGTGGTAAAAGTACAGTTACTCTACTGGAAAATTTCTTGAGCAAAATTTGTACTTGTTAGGAATTCTTCTCAAGTAAAAATATGAAAGTAACTATCTAACTGTGTAATTAAAAGAAAGTATGTTAGGCATAAAATGTACTTACGTAAAGAAGTATGAAGTAAAAGTATCTGCAAAAATGCGTCTACATGTAAGATTGTAGTGACTTGACCATAGAAAAATTAAACCTTTTTAATTTAAATATTCCTCTCATCAATTTTATCAACATACTTCTGACGTTTGAATATATACTGTTAATAAATTGCAATAATACAGCTAAATATACATTGAAACAAATAGTTTTACATTTTTAAAGGAAAAAAAATGTTTGCTTTAAATGCAAAAAATAAACAAACATTAGACAATATGATATGTTCAGTCATTTATATGCGTTGAATATTATTTATGACAAATATACTGTTTGTTGCATTTAATTGTGGATAAAACTGTTTAATTTCTGACTTTTGTTCCCGATTTCTGACTTCCTGTTTGGAAAGAAATTTCTCAAGAAGTGATGCGTCTTTGTCCTATACGACATCTATGACTCATCTGTATTTTAATTATTTAATTTCATCTCTATTATCCTATGAGAAGACGCAATATATTAATTAATAATGACACCTAACTCTTGACACGTCCAATCAAGTTGCAAGGCCGCACAATGGTTTGGAGTTCAGAATGGTCGTAAGTGTCGTTTCCATGGTGTAAAGGTACTGAAGTGATGCATGGCTTTCCCTGTGAAAAAATCAAAGCTAAACTCTGGCTTTGAGCAATGGGTTAGTCACAAACAACCGAGAAATCCTCAAGAAAGCAATAAGAACTGGAGAATGGTGGATCTGGACATTGAATATCAATGCAGTTACAATTGGGGTTACAATCCAACTTCAGTGCAGGTATATGTACGTTTTATCAACTGTTAGGAGCACTTATCTTTGATATTTGAAAGAAAGCCACACCCACACCTCAACCTATAGTAGTACACGCCCATTTTTTTTCAATTTTTAAAAAATGACTTCTGAAAGATGAGGCCCCGGAAACAGGCATCGTTCATGGCATCGCTCATGGTTCGAAAATGAATTTTTAAATGCGAGAACCTTGATAGCCTTGGGGACACACAGCTGGCACTACACCTGTACGACCCTCCCTTCTTGCCCACATTAAAACATGGTTTGCAAGGTGAAGCATCATTTGACGTTGATTCTTCATTGTTTCCAGATTTTTTTGCGTCAGTTTTGGACAACTAAGGGAACCAAGAAGGAGCGTGCTGATTTGTCAAAATGAAACAGTAATGATCAAGTAAAGTACGAAGTATTCAAAAAACATACTTCAGTACTGAGTATTATTAGAGTGTTATTACTTCGTTTTAATCAGGACAAAAAAGCTTAAATGTTGGCACACATAATAAAAAAAACATTTGAATTCATTACATCTATAATAAATTATTAAACTGAGCCTCTGAACACACATCAAACATTGTCTTAATGAAACTGTTCTGATGGGTGGCTGTTTTTCAACGGGGTCTGAAGAAAAAAGCTTGGGCCTTCTTTTACATAGTTTGATTAAAATAATGTGTACTACATAATGTTTAGCTTGTTATTTTGAAATGCATAATTTTTTGTTTGTTTATATGACTAACAATGGCTCATTTATCCCCCCCCCCAAAAAAAAAAAAAATACGAGGAGCCATATACAGTTACGCTGAACTGAGGTGATTGACTGCTGTCATCATGTCATGAGAAAGATAATTTATGCCTTCCAATGATCAAATTCAGAGAAGGAATTATCAAATTAATGATTATTCTGCAAAATTAGTTCTATATAACAGGCTGGGTGTGAGAGGGGCCTGTGGGCAGAGACTCAAGGCAGAGCTTGAAAACCATGGCTGTACCATATCAGGAACTGTGTGCATGTGCGCCCTCTCTCTGTGTGTTATGGCCGTGCTCATAACATGCTTGCTGATGCCTTTACCATTTATGATTTGGTGATGCCAAATCCTTTTTTTCAACAATGACCAAAATTTTGTGAATTATTAAAAGAGAAACTAAATGTTGGCACACAGTTTTCATACCTTTATTTTGAACAGACAGAATAGTATTTATACAGAAAAAGAAGTAGGTAGGATGGTTCGGGATTCTGACCCGCGTCAATCAGTGCAACTACGCATACATATCTCATCGTCGTCTGTCTTCGCTACAGCCAAATACTTCAATTGTTGACTCATCAGTCTAAAGCATTCATTCATTTTTCAACCCGTTTATTCACGTTTTGGGGTCACAGGGGTCTGCCAGTGCCTATCTCCAGCGCACATTGGGCAAAAGGCGGGGGTACACCAGTCCATTACTGGGAAACATTCACTCACACATTCCTAACCTAACCACGTTTTTGGGATTGTGGGGGAAACCTGAGTAGCCAGAGGAAACCCACGCAAGCACGGGGAGAATGTCCAAACTACTCCCAGGAAGGTCACCAGCGAGCGCCAAACCAGCAACCTTCTAACTGGAATGCCACAGTGATACCCACTGTACCACCGTGACGCCCCAGTCCAAAGCACCTGATGCCATTTCTCTGTAACCCAGTTCCTATGTTTTCAGACATAATTGAGTTGCTTTGCTTTGTTACCATGTCAGATGTAAAGACCAGTTCTGACCAGAATTCCTCAGACACTAGTTTGGTGTACTTGGATCCCACTGGTTTCTGCCAGTTCTGAGCTGATGACACTGCTAAGCATATTTCAGATTTTCAAGGGTAATAAGCTAGAATGTGCTAAAACAGTACCAGCCTTTAAACATGCTCTTTTCTGCATAAAGGTTGGACATATAACATGATACGTCTATGGAATTGGCCAAGAGGGCAAATGATTAATTGATCTTTCATTCATTTTGTATCAGTTTTACAAAAGAGAACAATTGGTTTACACTTAATCTTATGTTATGGTTAATATTTTAATTTACTTTGTCTATAACTAATAGCAGTTTTGACTGTCTATTTAAATAGGAGTGGCTCAATAATTTGTCCCCCTATATGGGCAGCTGGTCTCTAAATATCTAATTCCTCTGTTTCTTTTAAAAAAAATTCAAATCTTGGCTGATGTGAATGGCCCTGATTCTCTATTGAGTCTTTGGCAAGGTCAGAGGTCATCTGTCAATCTGAGTTGCACAGGCAGTCTTATGGGTGACCTGTTTGACCTCAGGGGAAATAAGCTAATGAACAATACTCAACTTGTCAACATTACTGTGAACTCTTATTCACGGGAACAAATAGACCTCACTGACAGCTGACCTTTTGATAAATTGTACAAAACACCCAAGCATTTAAATGCAACTAAACATAACCCGTCCAGATTTGTGGAATTTATGTTGGTGTTTCAAGAAGTTTAATGTTGGATGAAAATATCAATTACACTTTAAATGTTGCATTGCTGTTATAAAGTGATTAGATTTTAGATAAAATATCTGATATGTACTATAGTGCCGGGTGGTAAATTGTAGTCTAGTCCTCAATGAAGTAAATTCAGTTTATTCTGGAAACCGCTCATGTGATTCAGAGGTTATCGCTGGTGCAAACCAAGAGTCCTCTTATCTCCGTTGCTACAGTTCTTTTCGTCACTTTTCCCAAGCCGTCATATCTGCAGGGGATTCATATCTAATGTGATTATTATGCTTGTTCAGTTTTCCAATGGTTCCTTAAAATTTTTGGGCAGCTTTTGAAGTTGTTACTTTATCTCATCAATAAGTCTTTGTTGAGCCATTTTGATTGATCTTCCACTTGTGGTAGAGTAGCAACAGTGCCAAAGTGTCTCCATTTCTAGATTGTTTGCTGGTGGACTTGTAAAGCATTTGAAATAACTTTGTACTTCAGTTTAATATAGATCTTGCTCATACATCCCCTGATTTTATTCCTTTGCAGAGAAAAGTACAAAAGTTTGAGAGCTTTTTATCATTTGCTGTAGTCCACACCTCCAAACATACTATTTCTACGAGACTCTAAGCACCTGAATCCAATTAGCTTCTAGTCATTACAAAAAGTCATTACATCTTTCCTACTATGCGTTCTTGATGAAAATATGAAAAGTTATAAATTTTGTCAATGTTTGTCAAAATATTGGTTTAGAAGTAGATCAGATCATATTTTATGACGATTTCATTCAGAACCAAAATGATCACACACTTTATATTGCCACTTTATATCTAAACTGTGTAAACTGTGAAACTGGGTTTCATTTAACTCCTGTAGAGTATTTGACATGCATGGTCCTGGTTTGGGTCCTATTAGTTCTGCAGCTCACATTGGGGGATACACCGTTGACAGGTCACTAGTCAAAATGACTGATAAAACCATGCACCATTTTAAACCATGTTTGTGACTTTTACAGGCCAAAACTACAATCTCTGCATTATTTTCATTTAAACCAGAAAACTGAAAGACATACAGGTTATTATCAGCAACTGTTCAAATGATTCACCCACCTTCAGTGGGAGATAGCGCTGAGCATTATGAGCATAGAATTGAAATGCAGTATTATATTGTCTAATGATGTGGTGGCCAAATATATATAAAAAAAAAAAGCAGGCCTAAAATTGAACCCTGGGTTACCCCATAGATAGGTTGTGCATTCAATATCAACTTGACCCAAAGCTAATAAGTAATGAGAAAAACAATAGTTCTACCACTCACCATGGTCATAATAAATATGATAGAAAATATGAATAACAATAATGATATGAATAAAACCTAAATATGTACACCTTTTTTGCTGTAATGTACGTAATGTACATAAATACCAACTTTATGACATCACCTTCAAGTTTTCATTGATTGTATATTTAGTTTAAATTCCACAAATCTCTTGTATGTGTAATTATGTAAAAAATTATTTGATCAGTCGCTGTGGTATAGTGGATGGTGCACATATAATTGAAGGCAACGCAGGTTTGAATTTGCCAAATCTTCCCTTCTTTCTGTCTGCTTCTCTTCTCTTGTCCTGTTTATTCTAATTAAGGGGAAAATAATGCCCCCAAAAAGACCACACCAAAAAAACTATGGAATTACAGGCCCTTGAATGTTGATAGAATCTTAAATGTGGATAGAACTGTATGTTATGTTTAGTAATGAATCCAAAGGCATTCATGCAGATACAATTTGGGGGCTCCCTCACTGATTAACCAATAGAAGTCTTTGTATGCATTGGCGCGTGTGCAAATCACACTAGTTGTTTTGAATTAAGTAGGAATGCTGCAACCTCTCTATTGTTTCATTTCAAATGCAGTGCGAATGTTTCAAAAAAGTTATTAGCTTTGACATTTTTTGATAAAAATAAAATAAAATGTGAGAAGGTGTCTTTCAGGTTCATTTTACAGACCCCAAATCAAAAAGAAGGTATAACCCTTGAAAGTACAAGACCTGTGATATGGCTAATGTTATTCACAGTCCAGGCACAAAAAATACCACAATACCACAAAAAGTGCTTGACACAGGTCATAAGGTTTAGGAGAGGTTCGCCTGGTTTTTAGCTTTGGTTTTTAGATACAATTTTTACATTGTTATGATCTTGCCTTTGCTTTTGGGGGGATTAAGGATTTTTTATTTTGTCTCAATATAAACATAAAAACTGTTTTGTTTGTTTATTTTTTTGCAGTACATAAATGGCAAAATTTAACACTCTCAATTTAATATTTTTGTACAATTTCAAGTTTGTTGTGGAATTATTGTGTAATGTGATGAACACATTTGTTTTTAAAAAAGAAGCTGGGGATGTACTCAAATTCTGGCAAGCATTGCCACAAAAATGTAATTTTTGTAGCAAAACATGCTACAAAAAGGACTTCTTCCCAGACATCTAAGGGTATTTTGTTGGGGAAAAAATGACAATAAAAGGAAAGTGATTAGATTCTCAAGTTGCTCTCCATAACAACTGTGAAATTTTTTGCTCTCTTTTTTTATTAGCACTGTTGAAAGCACAGCTCCTGGCACAACTCTCCGAACGAAAGAGTTGACTCCACCCCCTTTTAGTCCCCTATAGATTCCCGAACCCTGACTATTTCTACAGATACACCTATGTGTAATGTCACAGATTTTTATCTAATTTGTTCCTTCATTCATTTGTGAAACCCACCCACGTTTCTGATAAGGAGCCTGGGGTTAATTTTTTCCCGTTTCTCTTAAGACATATTATGTAAGCTTCCTTTTATCATGAGCAAGAGGTTTGACCCAATGTACCCCGGTGTCTACCTGCTTCAGACAGATGATCCAGAAGCCTGCTGCAGCCTGACAAAAGCTGACTTCTCTGTGGAGGTCAGAGGACACAGCGGATCAGTTTTCTAAGAAGCTATAGAAGGCAGAAGAATGATGAGACATTATTCCATCTGTGGAACCTTGTATGTGGATTAATGAATACCCACAATCTCTGTGCCCTTGTGACCTTACACCTAAACTATCCCCCAGACAGCTACTAAAACCTAGCAAGTTCACTCACCTGTGGCTGAGAAAGTGAAGCAGGGTTCTCCCCTTGTTCTCCTGGGAAATGTCCATGTCATGGCACCATTGAATGCTGACCCGACATTCACCCAGCGTTGATGTAATCCACTGGGTAATCCACATATTTTGATATATTTTGATATTGCGTTGATTTTTATTGGAACAATGGGCAGATGTGTCACTTTGTGGAGAAAATGTACTGTTAACAGCAAACATCCGTGTGTTTGTATCTTCAAAACTAGATCACTGACAATGAAGCATATTCCATTATCAAATGTATGATTACAGAGGCTTCAGTATGCTGCTTGGTTGAACCCTTTGTGGGGTTGAACTTAAGTCTTTTATCACAGAGCTTCTTACTTCTGTTTCATTTTCCAATTCTCTGAGCTCTGTCCCACATATAGTTTTTTTAAAAGGGGTCTTTTTCTTGCCATGTGCCATTTTGTGAATACAACTGCCACTAAACATCTGACTTCTTTTACACTTTTTACTCATTGTACTTCACTTTTTTCTCCTAATTTCGTAAACACGGTGGTTCAAGAAGTGATGTCCACTGATAGAAAATATATTTTTAGTCTTCAAATACAATTGGATTACTGCTATAAATTTCCTCCATCCTCTAAGAGCTTCTAAAGCAGCACAATCAATAACAATGAAATCAGCTTGGGACTTTGTTTTGCTAATTAAGAGAATGGGGTATACATTGCATGCTGGGTAAATTAATGTGAGGGAATGGCACATTACTTTGATTAGACGAGTAGGGCAGAATGAAAGCAGATCGGCCAAACATTGAGCAAACTTTAGTCTGCCCTGTCTAAACATCCTGCTGTTTTATATGCTTCCTGGTGTCAGAGGTCATTGCAGACAGGCATGACCAATCATCATGTAAATCAGGATCTAAGAACAGCCTGACAACCACACACTGCAATTCAATTAGGTTGAGTTGACTAGAGAAGAATGCATGATGTTTGCCAGTGATGGATTGAGTTTTTAATAGACCGGATTAACATACATTCCATATTTAACAATGTGCGGTGAATTTAGAATAAGAAATTCAAGTAACATTCCAGCTTGAGGGCGTGTGTTGCAGTCTTTGCTCTAACATATGTTATAAACCCTATGCTGGTCATTTGATATATGTGTATATGAACAATAAGCTATAGGCAAACTTTAGCATAATCTGCTAAATTCTTTACAAATGTAACTCTATACCAGTGTTTTCCTGTATAATTTGCAGTGTGTGTGTGTGCGTGTGTGCGTGCGTGTGCATGTGTGTGTGTGTATAATTTATTTTAAATCTTTAGTGCAGTTTTACTGTGATGCAAGTGAGATATTACATTACAGTAAGATTTAACATTAATCAAATTAAACATTGTAATTATTTTAGAAATAATATAGTTATTTTTGTCCTTTTTTTAAATATTGTGATATATGTAGTATCATGAACAATGCATAGAGTTATGTATCGATCGTACCGTTACACCCTTACATATACGCACACACGTGCATACACGCGCACACACACACACATATACACATATACGTATCTGAAGAAGCTGATTTTGCCATCATGTTTAGCTGCTTACATTTTTCCTTTTGTTTGACTGTTAAAATTAGCAAGAATAAAGGTGGAGATTTATGTACAGCATATCAATACTGGTTCGTTACTGGCTGTAATGAAAGCAGTTAAATTAAAAAAATATATTTCTGAAAATTCTCTGTAGTTTAATGTCACAGCACATTTTGGTTTCTCAGTTCAAGATCTCTTTTAATTTGGTGCTTCCTTTTTGAGCTCAAGTATGAAAATTTAATCAGTGCAGAGCTAAGCGAAGCACAACATTTCCCTGCAATATAGCATATGTATGTTCATTTAATCAGTACAGAGAAGATAAATATAGACCCTGCACAAGTATTCCACATAATTCTGTGTAACAGACAACTAAAAAAGTTCAGGATGCATCATGCTTGAATATAAAGTCACTAATGTCCTTCTCACACCCAACTAACGGCTCATATTTAACCACATTGATTTTCTTTCACCAAAATCAATTGTACCAATATAATAAAAGCCAATTTACATGGGCCGGAAGAGGTCTAGTGGTGGAGTTAGTTGTTCTTTAACTGGAAGGTTGACGGTTGCATCCTCGCCAGGTCCATTCTGCCGTTGTGGACTAGCCACTTCACCCGCATTGCTCTGTATGGATGTGTGTGACCGGTGGGGTGTGTTTGGTGATGGGCAGGAGGTCCTATTGAAATGTAAGACCTTATTTATTATAAAAGAGAGACTGCTCAATAATTCTTGTTGAAAAAAAGAAAAGACCATAGGAGTGTTTTTATAAAGCAAATTCTGCTTCCGAACTTGAAATATGTGTACTTAAAAAAAAAAAAAAGAATACTTAAAAACTTCACAAATCAGCCTGTTCAGCTGCTCTTGAGAGTCTCCGGGTGGAGCTCTTTTAGAGATAAGAGCACAGTCCACAGGCGACCTCACTACAAGTCCATTTACTCAAGGTTTGCCTCTTTACAGGAAAACCTCACTGTACCATTACCTCATTTACTGATGAAAGGTTCAAACCGTATTTGAGGCCACTTTGGGCATCCAGGGTAATGGCTTCATTAAGGGAAAACAGACTGGCCAATCAGCCACACAGGATTACAAACATATGTGGCTAGAGAAACCTCAGTCTAGAATGTGTTGATATCCACAGACATAGACAGGGAGTTTCCCTTTTCCAGTTCCTTTTCCTACTTTAGGTTATTGTACCAAAGGCAGAGCATCCTTCTCGTACCTTGCTTACTCTCTATAGTTACATTACCCTTCAATATTTTAATTACTGGTCTGGTTTCAATGTAAAAGTTACAGACAATGTGGAAAACATTCCAATTGAAAAATGCAAAAACTGCCCCTCATTATATATGTCCATTCCGTTATATAATTGCACACAAATTTGTTAAAGACCTCAATGAAGTCTCCTGGACATTTACCAGCTTTAATTAGTTAAAAGGTTCCGCACAGTATAACTGTCAATATTCTTGACCTCATTCTTCATGTTAACTGAGAAGAAATCTTTCAGTTTCTAAAAAGTTGCATCTTGTCTTCTCATTTTCATGTTCAGCTGAGTTAATAATTAATTAGTATATAGTTACACTGAATTTCCAAGTGGCAAAAAGAAACCATCTGACGAGTCAAACCAGGAGATACATGGAAATTTAGACATTGAAGTCATCCTGTGAGACGGTGAGTTGTGGTATATTTCTAATGGTGGCGATGGGGCATGAACAGGTCTACAGAATGTCGATGGTGGCTCAGGTGAGTGTCTTACACAAGCGCAGATGCACAAAACAAGACCCAAATTCAAGTTCTGTCTTTTATTGCCACACAAATAATAATCCAGGAAAGTAACAGTCAGCAAGCTCTCTGTCGGGATCTGCACTCTGTGAGCAGCAACCAGTGGCTGGAACGATGCTTTGATTGTCACCTGTTTTTGAAGCGTCTGAATCTGGAAATCAGAGATGAGCTTTTGGTCTTAGGTGGACAAGTGGCTGCTATCGCGCTGCTCTAGCAGTGGTTTGCCAAGGGAGTCTCTGGTTTCTTGGAGAGTTCCAGATAGTTCACTCTTCCATCTGCACCCCATGTCACACCTCCCTAACCAATGACGCTGGAGGGTATTTCATCTCACAACAATAAGCAGCTTTGAATTTATTGAGCTGAAGCTGGACTACATGATTGTTATCATTATCTTATGTTTTTCAGTCTTGACAAGTACGGGCTTTGCTGGACTCAGAGGGCAGTTTTATGGAGGAGATTTTTGCTTTGTTTATTTAGATTTCACTCCGTAGACTAGTTAAGCCCTTGTTTATTCTCCTACGACCAGAGGTGGAAAGTAACGAATTACATTTACTCGCGTTTGTTAGGGGCAACCCTCCAAGATGGTAAGGGAGGGGTTAAACGAACTCAAATGCACACCCAAGATGGGATCAACTCTCTTTTAATAAATAAATATAAACAAATAAACAAACACCCGAGGTAGGGCAAAACCTAACATAAAATATACTGAACAAAACTAAACTAACTCAGAAAACAAAACAGGAAAAACATTAACTGAAAAGACAATCAACGATTGTTAGCCAGCCGGTTGCTGGGGAGCAAATACAAAAAATATATAAACTTTTCAAAGAACTGAGCAGAGAAAGATGATGAGACCAGGCTTACCGGACACAGAACAATATTACTAATAATGAACCCGCACTTGTGACAGGGAGCAAGGGGCTTAAAAAGGCAGAAAGCAAACGAGGGAATGACGAACCAGACATGAGGAGCAGGTGTGGCACATGAGGGCAATTAACAAGGACACAGGATGAAGACACACACAGGAGAAGGGGCCAGAATAAAAGGTACAACATGGAGGAACACCGACAAGGAGGAAGAGCAGGCAGGAACAGAAGAGTTTACAAAATAAAAGACTAGGAAAATAACAAAATAAAAGTAACTAGGGAAAGAACCCAACATAATCCCCCCCCTAAGGGGTGGCTTCCAGACACCCCAACAGAAATGAAAAGGAACAAGACAGAAACTAAATAAAAACAGAACAGAGCCCGGGATCCTGTAACCCATAAAGGGGGCAAAAGCACACAGGATCCACACAAAGGGTCAGAGAATAGGGGCTAGGGAGACTCTGACAGACAAGGGGGAAAACAAGACCAAGGAGGGGCAGGAAGGGTGAGCCAGCGGACGATCAGAGAACAGAGAGCAGAGAACAGAAAACATGGACAGAAATCATATTAAAATAATCATAACACCATTTGAGTCCAATTCCGGTGGCGCCGGAGGATCCGACCATACTGAGCAGGGGCAAGGAGAGGAGCAGAGGTGACTTCTGCTGCAGGCGCTAGGTTCCCAGGGGGCCAAGCTGGAGACAGAACTTGAACCAGGGCACAGTTGATCCCCATCAGGCTGGACAGCAGCACCTCAGGAACACACTGGAGAGAGCCCAATGGAGGCGAGCAAAGGGAAAGGCGCTCAGGAGGAGCAGGCAAAGCTAAAAGTGTTCTGGGAGCACAGATGCCCAAACGCATTGGGGGCGAGCACAGGGCACGAGCACAGGGCACGACGCTCAGGGGGAGCTGGTAATGCTAACAGTGTCCTGGGAGCACAGATGCTCAAGCGCATAGGGGGCGAACAAAGGGCATGACGGACAAGGGGAGCAGGAAGGGCAAACAGGGCTTGACAATAGGTGCCAATAAACTTAAAAAAATAGCACAAAAAACCAAAAGAAAGTCTTACAAAAACAAAAAGGCAAAAAACTACATAATGCCCAAAAATTATTCTCTCAACAAAAACATGAGGGGCAGCGCAGGGACATGTTGACTGGGAACCCTCACAAAGCTGCTGGCAGGCAAGTGCACTGGATACCTGTCCATCCAGTGACTGGGCAGCAGATTCCACTCATACAGTCTGCGCCGAAACAGCAGACACATCAGCATAGACGGGGACCACTTCAAATGGAACAAGACCAACTTTAAACAGAGAAGATTCAGGAGTAACTGAATCCAGGGGGCACACAGGGCTAGACCTAGAGGACTTGAGCCATATAGAATCCTCCACAGTTCCAGGGTTCTCCTGGAGCGCAGTGTCATCACAGGGGTCAGCAGGCACAACATCGGGCAAGGCAGCAGAGCGCTGACTGGTGGGAGTGGCCAAACCCAGGGAGGAAAATCTTCCGGCTCTGACTTCTTCTTCCACCAGCCTGAGAATCCAGGCAGGGACAGGGTTGCTGGGGACCGATGCGGGGTGACCAAAAACGGATGACTTGGCAGGCAGAGGTGGCTCTGGACAACTGGAAACTTGGTTACAGACAGGGTAACTGGACAAAGGGTTCACAGACAAAGTATCATTGTTGAAGTGGGGGGTACTGTGGGCTGATGGGGAGTGGCTCGCTGGATCCTCGCTCTGTCTGTGTTGGGACGGAGTGGAGAACACAGCGGTAGAAGGAAATTTGACGCAAGAAGAGGCGGTCTCACTCAGAGCAACTGGAGGTGAGAGATCAGCTGGCTCAGCCGGGTGGCGTATGGAGTGGATGTGACCAAAAGCCCTCTCAAAAGAATCGGGTCCCTCCATCACATTCATCACTGACCTGATAGTATCCCAAATAGAATAGTCACCATCCTCAAGAAAGATCCTTGCCGGGACAGGATGATCCAGACCGGAACAGAATAACTGGATGACTTCATGCTCCTCTAGTCCAAGATCGTTCAGGGCGAGGAGCAAGGAGGCTGCATATATTCCTATGGGACGACCAGCTTGTTTAAGACTGGAGACATCAGGGTTAGCTGGCACCACACGGCAGGGAGCTGAAGGAGGCCGAGGCTTGCGTCCACGAGAGTGACCCATGATTGCAAAAAAAAGTGTGTGCTGAGTTCTTCAGAATGGCGGGTTCATTCTGTTAGGGGCAACCCTCCATGATGGTAAGGGAGGGGTTAAACGAACTCAAATGCACACACAAGATGGGATCAACTCTCTTTTAATAAATAAATATAAACAAATAAACACAAACACCCGTGGTAGGGCAAAACCTAACATAAAATATACTGAACAAAACTAAACTAACTCAGAAAACAAAACAGGAAAAACATTAACTGAAAAGACAATCAACGATTGTTAGCCAGCCGGTTGCTGGGGAGCAAATACAAAAAAAATATATAAACTTTTCAAAGAACTGAGCAGAGATAGATGATGAGAACAGGCTTACCAGACACAGAACAATATTACTAATAATGAACCCGCACTTGGGACAGGGAGCAAGGGGCTTAAAAAGGCAGAAAGCAAACGAGGGAATGACGAACCAGACATGAGGAGCAGGTGTGGCACATGAGGGCAATTAACAAGGACACAGGATGAAGACACACAGGAGAAGGGGCCAGAATAAAAGGTACAACATGGAGGAACACCGACAAGGAGGAAGAGCAGGCAGGAACAGAAGAGAGTTTACAAAATAAAAGACTAGGAAAATAACAAAATAAAAGTAACTAGGGAAAGAACCCAACAGCGTTACTGTAATTGAGTAGGTTTTTTGTTTATTTCTACTTTTTAAATTCTTTTAAATTCTTGTAATTTTACTTTTACTTAAGTACGTTTTGATGTAAGTATTGTACTGAACTACATTTTAAATCCTATCCGTTACTGAGTAAAAAAAAAAAAAAAATTAAAATAAAAAAAATAATAATTGTGCGTGGAGGGAAGGAGGGGAGCTACGTTGAGCTATTACCAGTGTCACGATTTACTCAAGTCTCTGAAAAGAGTTAGAATTTATCTGCAGCAGATGTGTTAGAATTACTGGGCATTACTGTATAACCAATCAAACACTTTTGTTGAGAATGCGGTGTCCAATCGAAGCTTTTTGATTCGTCACTGAGTTCACGCGTGAGCTGACACTGCGTTTGCGATTTCTCTCTTTATCGTAAGTTAAATGACAAATTGTAACAGATTTTTTTGGGGGGCTGTGAAAGTGGATAACCTGCAGTAGAGTCGAGTCGTGGACTGCTACTGAAATAAACAATGTTTTTATTTTTATGATCAGTAAAGGCCATTAAACAATGTTTTTTTTTATTATTAGTAGACAGAATGATCTGTTATCTGACAAAGGCACAGTTTTTTTTCATAAAAAGTTGAATGTCTCTGACCCATTATGACTTACTCTTGCTCTACTGTTTTACTGTTTAGCGAAAGGATGCTCTGCTGAGTCACAGTTTATTCCATATTCAGTGGTTGTGATGTTTTATGGGATTATTTGCCCTAAAATGACTCCCCTAAATGTTTTATATGGTTATTTTATTTATTTTTATTGTATTTTATTTATTTGTTTTTATTGCACTTTAATTTTAAAAGTTGTTTTCTTAATTAAAATCAACCAGCTTAAATTTATAAATTTATATTTAAATTTATTATTATATTATATGTAATATTTATATTACATCTTTTACTTTTTTTAACTACACTAGAATCCCCCACCCACCACTGTTGTTCAAAAATAAAAAAAAATTACTCAGTAAATTTTACTCAGAGTAAATTTTAGAAGTTACTTTTTACTTTTACTTGAGTAGATTTTTTGGTCAGTATTTTTACTTGTACTTGAGTAAATTTTTATTGAAGTAACAGTACTTTTACTTGAGTAGCATCTTTTATTACTCTTTCCACCTCTGCCTACGACTCATCTATTCTGATCTAGCAGGTGTCCCTGAGTGCTATCACAATCTGTGGAAGGTGTTTAGAAAGTCTCTAGCATATTCTCTTCCTCTGCACGGCACCTATTAATGCGCATAGACCTTTTTTTGGAGCGATTGTTCTCAGGGGTATGTGCTCTCTATCCACACCCTGAGAGGAAAGCACTCGAGAAGTATCTTCCTGGAGGCCTTTACACGCCTATACATTTTTTTTTTAATGCAAATACTTCAATTTGTGCGATTGTCACACATCTGCACGAATCCCGATTTGCACGCAATTCTGGGCATAAACTCAAAATTGTGCGCCTAAAACTAGCTTTAATAAGAAGTGGTTTGTTTTCCAGAAAATTAATAGTTTGTCTTTATTTTTTTACAGATACACGATTGCTCATCCTCTTCTTTTTCTCCATAAACGCGCCTTACACAGTGTGAATTGCATTTGCGCCATCGTGTGGCATGGAGTAAATTTGAGTTCACCCAAGCGCCATCTAGTGTTCAGGAGAGTGTCTGTGCCCTAATTATTTATAGGCGTGTAGAGGCCTTAACAGTCATCCATCTGCTTTGCAAATCATTCCATTAAATTAGAGCCAGAAATTGTTTGTTCTCCTCAAACAATTGTTGTTCTCAGGCTTCGTATACTGATTATTTTGACTGTAAGCAACCTTTATTGAGTGTTAATACTGTTATTATTGCAGAATGGTTTGGAATACAGCCTCTAACAGACATACATGATTTAAAAGATTATGTTTGACATAAAAAAAAATCCAACAGAATTATTATATTTACATTTATGTATTTTGTAGATGATTTCATTCAAAGCGACTGACATTTTAATCAATGAACACATTACATCAGTTCTTTACATGCATCTATTTATACTTACATCTGTGACAGTGCTCCTGCTCCACACATGTGCGTGTCAGAGTGAGTATCTACTGTCTGAAGAAACACTTGACTGTGGAGTTGAGGGATGCAGCCGGTCATCATTTCCATAGGTATTCCGTTTATAGAGCAGCTATTTCCCATGGTTGTTCTTTGCTATCAAATTGAAGTAATTATATTTTTGCTATGTCTCATTCTCAAAGTAAGAAATCTGAAGACACCAGAGTTGCCCCATCTGTACCCTGATGCACCCACACCCTTACACATTTTGCATAGCAACATTAAGGTACACCCAAAGCATTACTTGCCGTTTTAGATCAATGTTTAAGTACTTGCATTGAAATCTTGCAAACAGCAGGCTCAGGAGGGACATGAGCTTTTGACTCCTTTCATCTGTTCATTCTCTTTGAGACTGGCACAGTTGGACCGCTTTTCTCATAAGCACAAGTATCTCCTGCTTTCATTTCCTTAGCACCCCACACAATATTCTGACATTTCACTATTACGTTTTACAAATCAGCATTTTGAGGTGATCTCACTCGCCTTAAGGCCTTGATCAGATGTCTTGATTTTTGATTAAAAAATGGTTGGTTTTTGGGATTTTTTTCTGTGTGTGTGTTTTTTTTAGTAATTACATTTTCCCAATAATTTTGTATGTTCAGGGGCCAAATGAACATGTTAATTTGACACCTTATAGGGTATAATGGCATTATTGGGGTATTGAGTCACAGCTGCAGTGCCTTTCCTGGCTTGGGCCCTTTATTACTGCTTGCAGATATATTTTCTCATGGTATTTGTGAAAATGAGAATCCATTCAAGTAGTTCAGCATTATAAAACGTTCTGAACTCAAATTTCATTGGGGATACTATGTGCTATGTACTAGATGTGTGCTTCATGTGTTCAGTTTTATTCAGCCTGACACTTTCAGGAGTCCAACGCTAGATGGCGCACAACTCCATAAAGTTATTTCAGAGATGACCTCATTTTCATTGGTAGGGCACAATACAGCGATTTGGCAACAACTGGATAAAGAAAAGATACTTTGACCCTTTTGAGAGCGGCTCAATTCGCCTATGCATTTGTGCAAATGCTTCAAGTGACTTCTGGCCCAAAATAATCGATTGAAAAGTTGTGTTCATATATTTAATGATATTCTGTAGGTGTCACTTTAATTAAATAGAGAAAAAAATGTACTTAAATGTAAACGAAAAAAAACAGAGCTTAGGAAAAACCATAAATCAGGAAGACAATTAAGCTTTTGTGTGGTTGTGATTGTGTGGGCTGGCCCCTCCCCCGAGGGTCTGTCAGTGAACGCAGCTGATGATGATCACGTAGAGCACGTGCTGCACGGCACGCTGACGTTCAAAGAAAACGGGCGTCTCGTCTGTACTATATAGACCATCACGAATTTTATAGCATGGCATTTAATATCTACAATCATGCATCACTGATTATGAAATAGATTTATAATACAATTATTGATAAACGCAAGGTACATTAGAGACTTCCCGTGAGCACATCTTGTTTGAGTGTGTTCGTGAGAGAGCGCATGTCTACTGTGGAAGCGCTGATGTAGGATTTTCCTTTCGGTATTTTCCGCAAACAGTGAGCACGCCCCCTTCATCACTCGGGTGTTTCCGCTGATGTTCACCCTCCCCTACAGTCCCAGCGTTGTTTAGGGACATTAGGAAGATGGCGGCTACCCAGCTATACTGTGTCTGCCGGCGGCCCTACGATTATAACCGGTTTATGATCGAATGTGACATTTGTAAAGACTGGTTCCACGGCAGGTATGGGCCCTATTGACTCTTTAACCTATCAGGGATGGTTGATATTCATAATATTTTTTGCCACTGGGGTATTTTGATGTGTAAATCAAGGGTGTCATGTGAAAGTGTTAGTGACGCGAGCTGGGGTATTTAAATATGACGCTGCGCGATCACGTTCGGCTCGTTTGTGTTTCAGCGTTATTTATTGTTTTGTTCCTGATATGTAGTGTTAGTAACTTTTATGATAGCCCGACGCCCTCAATATTTTTTACCACTATTAGATAATCCACTTTCCCTTTAAAGTGGGCTGACAGAAGCCGCATGGCTCATCTGAATGCGCGTAATGAAAGCAGACATTTAAAGCGTCTGGCTGCCTCAGACTGACATAATGCTACTTTATGACATATAAACATATCCCACATTCTTCAATTCCATTTCTGACTTTATTTTCTCAGATGTGATCTTATAGCTTGGTCTAGTATTCAGAAATTATGTTCACTTTGCAAACTATGCAAATGTTTATTGGGGAATTCAAAATACCTGGCAGACTGGTACTTTTTGGGATGGCCTGGTCAAAGCTCTTTTTGAATCAAGTTTTTCCTGATATGGCCTCATCTCAACCAGTGCTAATTTAAGTGATTTAACAATTATTATGTGCCTCTCTCTTCATTTTTCCTACTTTCTCAAAATGAAGTCATGTCAACTATACAAGCATTGGAATTTTACAGCCTGTTAACTTTATATCATGTAAATGCACACGCACATATGGTTGATAGTATTGTTATAAACACTCTAGTTTTAGATTTTTTTAGGTAGTATACATTCATAAATGATTTGTATAGATGTATGATGGTATGTCTGATCTGGCTGCAGATTTCTGCTACTTCACCGGAGATGATTTTTAGGTAGCTACACAGAAAAAAACAGTGCATTTTATTTGGCAAAGTAATTTTGAGTTATTGTCGACAAGGTAAGTTGGACTATGTCTGAGCTTTCTTTGCTATCTTCATTAGTAATCGCAACTATAGAATGAGGTTTTTCATGTGTTCATGATTGCCTAACTTTAGCAGAGCTATACAATTGTTTTAAAAGCCTTTTGAGAGGTGTGCCAAAGAATGGCAACTGTAGAGTC
The DNA here is from genome assembly GCA_007224835.1 of Danionella cerebrum. Lineage (NCBI taxonomy): Eukaryota > Metazoa > Chordata > Actinopteri > Cypriniformes > Danionidae > Danionella > Danionella cerebrum. Next base: position 6,192 of record SRMA01024846.1, on the reverse strand, counting down.
CAGAAGAAGATGTGAAGGCAGTTATGTGTGTGACTCAAGTGTCCTATCATTGTATAACCCCAATAGGAGAGGTTGGGGTAGTAAGGCCCTGTTCACACATACTCTGTTATTTTGAATATTTTTTTGCACTGTTTTCCACACACGTCACACTTAAACATTTTTGAGAGTGTGGCCAAAGTGAGTCGTTATGAGACTGCAAAGCTAAGAAGGCTAGGGCCTAGTTTGAATTGTATTAGAAGCATTTATTGTTATCCATCCACCAGCACTAAAGTTTGCATTAAAGGCCTTTACACACCTATGCATTTTCTGCACTGCACTTTAGTGGCGTGTAGAGCTCCCTGTGTCTTTCTCCTGTGTTTAAAGGCACAGACCCTCTCCTGAACACTAGATGGCGCTTCGGTGAACTGTAGTTCACTCTGTGCCACACAGTGTGTTCTGACTGAAATGTTGTCTGTGATTATCTGCAGGCAACCTTTGCGTCCGTGTAATTAAGGCTAAATATTTTCTGCATGGAGCCCCTACAGAGGTGTGTAAAGGTCTTAAGTCATCTCTATTAATCTAAGGGAGTTGAGAGAGCTTGTTTTATAATATTTCTCGTTTGAAACACGATGTAATTAATAATTGTCTCTTGGTAAATAATAAAAAAAAGTGACACTGTGACAATTTGGTATTGCGATATATTGTTCCACGATATATTGTGTCCCATTCTCTGGATCCAGTCATGGTATGACCTCATTAAACAATACTTAATAAAAGAGTTGAAGTTCTGCTTTATTCTAGAACCAGTGATGAGTAAATTGTTTTTAAGATTGCTAGATTTAAGCCTCCCAGGCCAGCAAAGACTCCCTTACAAGTGTGTTATATCAGGTGGATTCATGGTCAGGAAAGAATTTGGGTCAAATGGGGTCAACAGATGGGAACATGTGCCCTTAGTTTAACTTCTGCCTTTCAGATTCAGACTTGGTAAGTCCAGGATTGCAAATTCAGATTAGATGCTTTGGACTTCTTGCTAAGAGCTCATTCCTTAAAGTGGATATTCTGGATCAGAGTGTTTGCTCTAGTGGCAGAAACATGAACACATAAATCTAAGAAAAGCAGGGCAAGTAAAGGCAATATTCTTTCTCCTGTTTGGCGGTTGGGATCTTTTACAGATTGACGCGTTATGTCTCATTAAATCTCAATGAGCTTTTTTGGTAACAAAAGACAAATGTTACTGAGACACCTTGAAGATTAGTGTCTCCTCTTTAGGGACTGTTTGCTGACCCCTGTCTGCCCTTAAGTGGGTTAAGCTGTCCGACTCATTTGTTCACATATTCAGTTAATACAAAAATACAAATTTGTTTGACAGTTTTTGGTAGATTTTTCGTGTTTATTGTATAGCTAATATTTTGCAAATGTATCTTTAGCTCAAAAGTGTGACGTCATAATATACTACACCCCTCCTACCACCGATGCGTCATCCATTCATGTTTTAAAACAAAGCTCCTCCTACTCTCAGTGCCAAACTACTGGTATCATGCAGTTTCTACATGTTCACCTACATACATTCGAGTAAAAATAGTCACACTTACAAAAATTGTCGTAGTGGCAAAACATTAATGTAACTGGATTTTTTTGGTATTTTTACCACTGAGAGGAATCCTGCTCCAATCGTTTTTGATATGCAATGTGATCTGCCCCTGAGCCTTTTTCGTCATCCGGGACACAGGTTCTGTTAGCTGGACTTCTTCCTGGCATTTTGTCTATGTAGTGTGTGCATTACTGTAAATTAAACGTGTATTAAAAGATTATTAAAGTGTTTTTTGACCTTGGATGCGTTTCAACCGGTTGTTGGAGACTTCAAAAACAAAATAATTAACTTTTCAAAATGATAATCTGGCTATTCATTGAATCATCAGCTGATAAGCGCAGTTTTGAAAAGTTTCAGTAAAGTCTGTTTATTCATGCTAATTTTTATACTTCAGTCCACATGCCTCCAAAATACTCTAGCTCTGCTGTTTTATTTATTAAAGTCAAAAGGCCCAACATAATTTGTACATAAATATAAAATATTTATTCTTTGGGAAAAGAAGTTAGATGATGATTGACGGTGATATTGACTGTAGTTTTTACCTTGGGTGTGTTACGGCTTCTACACACTGGTCCGAATTGAGATTCACACAAATCTCATGGTAACTTCTCAGTAGGGAGCTTTTTCATCTGCGTCAAGGAAATATTGATGCAATGAGGCTCCCTGCCTGAAGAATGCGTTTGCGCTCCAACAGACACTTACCGTGCCAAACGGGAAACAGAAACAGCAACAACAGAGGAGAATTTAAAGTGCATGTACAAAAAAATCATGGGTGTGGATCGCTTTTTACTGTTGGTAGCAATCACAGGGAGCTGTGTGTAAAAAATGTGGAGAAAAGAGAGGATTTGTGGTGAGCCATTTATTTCCTGTTTCATGTACAAAATCACTATGAAAATGTGGGATGAGCAGCTCTTTTACCTCCTCTTCATGTCATCAAAAGAGCCGGCTCTCACTGGTCGTTCTCCTGCGAAAACTGCATCCGATATGTCACTTTTAAACTTTTTCGTTTGCACCATTCTTTCGGTCAGATGTGTGATGTCCCATTGGCGCCCATGGTTAAAAGACGAGGCGTGTCTTAGCACGAAACTTCGCAATGAAAATTCAGGTCAATGTGAAAAGGCCTTTAATGGGGATTTGCTGATGGGTTTTTTTCAAGTTCTGCTGGTGAAAGAATGGCACCTTCCAGTGCTCTGTAAGGACTCCGGAAAGCAATCTAACATTATACTCAGTTTTCTCTGACTGGAGCCATTTCAGTATCTATCTGAGCTCTCTTTATCCCATTTCAAATTGTTCAGAAAGAATCCATTTGCAATTTCATCTGCATTTTGACAAACAAGGCCTTTACTTTTTCTTCCCCAAAACTGAGGGGGAAAAGTTGGTGCGTCTTATGAAGCGAATGCAAACCGCCGCGAAGTCCGGTAACGGCAGTATGAGAGGTGTAAGAGCTCCGGAGCTCCGGAGCTAGGCCGAAGCCGCGGCCATATTTGTTTACCAAGCGCTGCGCGCTGACGTCATCACCCATCTCTGCCATTGCGCGGACGTAACGAAAACGGGGGGAAAAACTACATTTCCCACAATGCCTTTGGCTTCCGCATCCATACTCACGAGCGAAACTACAGAGCTCAGCGCTGTTTCTCACACATTAAACTAGAGTTGTTCCAAATCCGATACCAGTATCGAAAATACCAATACCATTTTCATAAACATAACCTAGTTATGCCCGCTAGCTTTGCTTATCGCTGCAAAGCGGAAATCATTTCTTCTTCGCTGGCGCTGGTCAGAATGTAAACAGGAAGTTGTGTCATGTTGCCACAAGCAACCAAGGAGAAGGACAAGCCGCGCCAGACGCAACAAACATCGGAGGCTTCATTCAAACAAAGAGAAAAGTTTTCACAAGACAGCCAACGAGCAATAAAGATAAACCGACAGGATTATCGAGTTTATTGTACTGGATGACCAGCCACTGTCAGTTGTCGAAAAGGACGTGCCAATGATTAGCTTCACTACTCACATCTGGAGCTGTACACAGTGACGCCATCACCTTTTACTCTTCAAAGTGCAGTCCTGCAGACTAACGAGTTTCACGGCTCGCACGCGTCCATAGCTGAATCAATCGAGGGTATGCTTGTGAAGTGGAATATTTCTGAATCCCGTGTTTGTTATTTTCCGCGACAACGCAAGCAACATGAAAAAAGCGGAAGTGATCCCCTCAGTTACAGTTCTAAAACGGCACCTTGCTCGGGAGTCAGATGGACACTGGTATAAAAACAATGAAAAACACTCTTCTTGAGGCCGTCAAGAAACGATTCGCAACCATCGAGGAAGAGCCCTTGTATGCAGTTGCAACTCTCTTGTATCCACGTTTCAAAGATAGGTATGTCTATTAATTTTTTTCATGTCCATATTGATTATTGTCATTGCCATATTAAAAAAGTTTGAGAACCACTGTATTATTACTAATGTGGGGGCAATCTTACTGGCTATTATTAGTAATGTAGTGACAATGTTACTAGCTATTATTAGTAATGTAGTGACAATGTTACTAGCTATTATTAGTAATGTAGTGACAATGTTACTAGCTATTATTAGTAATGTGGTGACAGTGTTACTGGCTATTATTAGTAATGTAGTGACAATGTTACTAGCTATTATTAGTAATGTAGTGACAATGTTACTGGCTATTATTGATAATGTAGTGACAATGTTACTGGCTATTATTAGTAATGTGGTGACAATGTTACTGGCTATTATTAGTAATGTAGTGACAATGTTACTGGCTAATATTAGTAATGTAGTGACAATGTTACTGCCTATTATTAGTAATGTAGTGACAATGTTACTGGCTATTATTAGTAATGTAGTGACAATGTTACTGGCTATTATTAGTAATGTAGTGACAATCTTACTGGCTATTATTATTAATGTAGTGACAATGTTACTGGCTATTATTAGTAATGTGGTGACAATGTTACTAGCTATTATTAGTAATAGTGACAATGTTACTAGCTATTATTAGTAATGAAGTGACAATGTTACTGGCTATTATTAGTAATGTAGTGACAATGTTACTGGCTATTATTAGTAATGTAGTGACAATGTTGCTAGCTATTATTAGTAATGTGGTGACAATGTTACTGGCTATTATTAGTAATGTAGTGACAATGTTACTAGCTATTATTAGTAATGTAGTGACAATGTTACTAGCTATTATTAGTAATGTGGTGACAATGTTACTGGCTATTATTAGTAATGTAGTGACAATGTTACTGGCTATTATTAGTAATGTGGTGACAATGTTACTGGCTGTTATTAGTAATGTAGTGACAATTTTACTGGCTATTATTAGTAATGTAGTGACAATGTTACTGGCTATTATTAGTAATGTAGTGACAATGTTACTGGCTATTATTAGTATGTAGTGACAATGTTACTAGCTATTATTAGTAATGTAGTGACAATGTTACTGGCTATTATTAGTAATGTGGTGACAATGTTACTGGCTATTATTAGTAATGTAGTGACAATGTTGCTGGCTATTATTAGTAATGTAGTGACAATGTTACTGGCTATTATTAGTAATGTGGTGACAATGTTACTGGCTATTATTGGTAATGTGGTGACAATGTTACTGGCTATTATTAGTAATGTAGTGACAATGTTACTGGCTATTGTTAGTGATGTGGTGACAATGTTACTGGCTATTATTAGTAATGTAGTGACAATGTTACTGGCTATTATTAGTAATGTAGTGACAATGTTGGCTATTATTAGTAATGTAGTGACAATGTTACTGGCTATTATTAGTAATGTAGTGACAATGTTACTGGCTATTATTAGTAATGTGGTGACAATGTTACTAGCTATTATTAGTAATGTGGTGACGATGTTACTAGCTATTATTAGTAATGTAGTGACAATGTTACTAGCTATTATTAGTAATGTAGTGACAATGTTACTGGCTAGTATTAGTAATGTATTGACAATGTTACTAGCTATTATTAGTAATGTAGTGACAATGTTACTAGCTTTTATTAGTAATGTAGTGACAATGTTACTAGCTATTATTAGTAATGTAGTGACAATGTTACTAGCTATTATTAGTAATGTAGTGACAATGTTACTAGCTATTATTAGCAATGTGGTGACAATGTTACTGGCTATTATTAGTAATGTGGTGACAATGTTACTGGCTATTATTAGTAATGTGGTGACAATGTTACTGGCTATTATTAGTAATGTAGTGACAATGTTACTGGCTATTATTAGTAATGTAGTGACAATATTACTAGCTATTATTAGTAATGTAGTGACAATGTTACTAGCTAATATTAGTAATGTAGTGACAATGTTACTGGCTATTATTAGTAATGTAGTGACAATGTTACTAGCTATTATTAGTAATGTAATGACAATGTTACTGGCTATTATTAGTAATGTAGTGACAATGTTCCTGGCTATTATTAGTAATGTAGTGACAATGTTACTATGTTACTAGCTATTATTAGTAATGTAGTGACAATGTTACTAGCTATTATTAGTAATGTAGTGACAATGTTACTAGCTATTATTAGTAATGTAGTGACAATGTTACTAGCTATATTTAGTAATGTAGTGACAATGTT